>UCOH01004537.1:0-40707 GCA_900474275.1 Synergus japonicus | reverse complement strand
CTTTGATTTCGATCACCAGTACTACTTTTAACACGTTTCATTTCTTGTTTTACGCAAGTAAAAAGTTTTTCACTCTATAGGCTCTATAAAATTGTTAAATTCAGGAACGAAATTGATCATTTGATTTTTATTCTTTTCCTTTTGTAGTAGAAAAAAAAATTAAATCCTAGAATTATATTTTTAAAAATAAAACTACGTATAGTAGAAAATCTGTTTAATTTGTATCCTTTCATTGTCTAAATTTACTATCCTTTTTTCTGTTTTTTTTTATTATGTAAATCAAAATCTAAATTGCAATTCATGCGGAAATTGCAACTTTCATAAAAATAATCATTTCTAGAGCAAAGAATAAACTTTCACTTTCTCCCGTGGAAAGTAAGAAAACTCGCTAATGAAACAAAGAGTGAATGCAAAAATCAAATAAGACGTATCACGGAAGTTTATAGCTCTGACGATTCATGGCTGATGAATCAGAAACAGGTTGTTTTCTATAAAAATTGTACACTAGCTTGGTAAATGCAAGTTCAGGACACAACCACGTGTTTCACGGTTTAGCTGCTCTCGTGGGTGTTCTTTTTATAGCAGGCGTTTGACCTCCTTTTCTGCATCGAGAAAATGAGAGGATTAGTCAACTGGTAAATCTTTCAGAGTGCAAACTGCACACCATGTCACTACTGCTAATTATCCTTTGAACTCAAGTTTATTCGCGGAAATCATGCCTAACAGGTACGATTAAGTTTGTTTATCCCGTTGTTATTTTCCATTCAAGTTATTTACATAATTAGCAATTTTAAACCAGTTATTTTCTTACACTTTTAATCTTTTTTATTTGCCTATTTTTCTTTTTTTAGAATATCCACGATCTCTCAATTACGGAATCGGGACATTCAGAAATTGATGAGTTCTTAAAAATAACTGACAATGATCCCTCGATTGAAACAAAATTTTAGGTCGATGAATTTTATGGATTGGAAAAGTAATGACTTCTAATTTAAAATGGATTCAGATTTTAACTCTTGGAAATTTAAATTTTCCTTTCAATTAGTATTCTTACGAATTTGTAACTAAATTCTAAGTTGTTAAAAATCCCTTGTTAGGCTGAAATGATAAAAAGATTATTGTTTCTCTATATATTTCCTGAAAAACTAATAAAAATATTTATGAATATTATTAGGAGCAAAGTTTTGGTAGGAGCTGGTGTTCTATCAGGTATCACTCTTTGCTGCCTTTTATTTACTCGCAGACTTCTAAGGCCTACTGCAATATTAAGTTTCATCCCAGCAATTTTGTATCGGTTAGTCTCTCTCTGTGTGAAAAAAGTCTTTACGTGAATCTAATAAACATTGTAGTAAAAAATGTAATATTTGTAAATTTCCCAAACTGTGTTTTTATTACACTAAAATAATTCTCTAACTATTTCACCTTAAAAAAGATCCTCTTTTAGTAACCACAAAATGGACAGTGAGGATGATCAGAAATTAAATTCAAACGAAGCTGGTAGCTCTGTAGGATATACGTCGCAGGTATCGACCGAAAGTGATGACGACAATTTTAAAAAGTGAGAATTACAATATTGAAATCTGATTCTAAAAATTTCTTTTTATTAATTATTATTAAGTTATTAACGAAAATTGGAAAATCTGTTTTCTCAAGGGCACAAAATTTTATGCTGGGTGGCTTGACTGGAGCATCACCCCCAAAATTCGTCTCCCTGGAGGAAATAATGAAGGCAACAAACGGAATTAAAAATATGGCTCTGGCCCACGAAATCGCTGTCGATAAAAATTTCCAACTTCAAAAATTGGAACCAGACGACAATACCTTTCACAAGAAAGTCAAAGAAATTATGCACAAGGCATTTTGGACTCTTCTGGAAGAACAACTCAAAGAAGATCCTCCAAATTATACTCAAGCTTTAGTCTTGCTAAAGGAAATAAAGGAGGTAAGTTAAAAAAAATTTTTAATGAATATTGTATTACATTTATATTCCAATATTTATTTTCTTATATAGACTTTGGATGAATTGGTCTTACCTCATCACAAGAAAATCCGGGAAAACATCAAGGAAGTTCTCGATGTGGATTTGATAAAACAACAAGCAGAGAAGGGAGTTTTGGATTTTCAGCATTATTCTGGCTACGTGATATCAATAATGAGTAAAGTGTGTGCGCCAGTTAGGGATGACAAAATTAAAGAACTGAGTCAAAGCACTGATGTGATCGAAACGTTTAAAGGTATAATGGAAGTTCTTCAACTGATGAAACTTGACTTAGCGAATTTTACGATCACGATGATGAGGCCGAACATAGTCGCCTCAAGTATTGAGTACGAAAAGGAGAAGTTTGCCGAGTTTCTCAAGATTCAAGCAGACGGACTCCATTATACGAGAGAGTGGCTTTTGACACATCTGGATGATGATAAAATCGCCTCTGGAGCTGCGGATCCTAATTCTGTGAAGCAAATTACTCACAATCTTCTAGCAGAAGCTTATTTGGATCTTTTGCAATTTGATTTTGTTCCAAATGCAGAGGTGAAAATTCATTTTATAAATTTAAATTTATTTCTTGCTGAACTATTGATACATATAAATATATGTTTTAATTTTTTATAGACATTGATGTTAGATCAAGGCAGACTTTTGGAATTGCGAGATAAGACAAATCGAATGACTATCATCAGCTCGGTGCTTTTATTAGTGAATAATACAGTGGGAGCTGCTATTCAGGGAATATCGAGTTTCAAACAGAAAATTAAGGAACATCTTATTGTTATTTTGGAATCAATGCATTCAAATAAGTAAGGATTTTTTTAGGTCCTTAAATTTAAAATAGTAGAAAATGCTAATTTTTTTTCCATAGGGATTTGGAAGTGGCAATGCCAAATGTTTTGGTGCAAGTAAAAGCGGATGTTAAGCGAACACTCGAAGAAATTGGGGCGCCTGCCTTGACGCCAGAAGTAGAAGCCATTCTCGAGGGACAAATTCTTGATCTCGTGAAACCTGATCACAAAATCAGATACCTCGTCAGTAAGTATATTTTTTAATTATACAATCTATAGTTCCTTCAGAAAGAAATTCCATTATTTTTTTAATTTAAAATTTTCTTTATAGACCTCAGGATCCGACAGTTTTTACAGAAACTGATTCTCTCGCAATCAGTTACGCCCCAGCAAATTCCTCCAGGACTTTCATCCCTTCAAGAAGAATTAGCAGCAATTGCCGCCCAATTTTTGATTCTCGTCTCTCACAACCGAAGTGTCTTCGGAGAGTATTATCAGGATATTGTAACAGAAGCAATACGTGCTAAAACTGGAAATAATTCTGAGGCTATGGAGGAGTCATAAAACAGACTGTGAAACATAAATTTTAAGCTTTTTAAGTCAAACGCATACTGTGTTTAAAAAAAGACTAACCTTAAAAAACTTCTATCTGAAGTTCAGATTTTTAAGAAAATTAAACTAAATTTTAAATTTAAATTAAGAATTTAAAACAAAATAACAAAAGATTTAAGACACTGCTTGTGTTTTAGTAAAAAAAGGGGTGCAATTTACTAAAATTGAAAACGAAAAATAATTATTGATTCTCATCACGAATCAACGTCAATATAATATGTTTAGATTCTTTATTTGACTTTTGTAAAATAGCTCTTATTTATTATACATAATTACTAATGAATTCCCTAGTAACGAGTTATTTACAAAGTAGCTGTGGTATTACGACACAATTTAGAAAAATATAAATCCGATATCTACTAGCCATTTTTATAGGCTTTAAGTAATTATCATTATGAAATTGTCGTCGGTTTCTTTAAACTTTATACACAAAACAGGAGAAAATATTTTATCAATTCCTGTACATGAAAGAGCATTTATTTCAGAAAACTTTACCTACAAAATTATTGACTGAAGATGTTGAATTTTTTTGATCAATAAGGATTGTGGAATAACGACTTTTAAGTTATCCAGCATTTGGTGAACAATTTTTGTACCTAGCAAAATGAATATGATTATAATAAACTATACTATTAAATACATTTTGTTATTACATTTTTTCTCCCATTTCGATGAAACAAAGTTGATCTTTAAATAACTTAGATTATAAATTCCGTTTGAATTTACTTACATAATTGGTGGCTTATCAAAATCACGAACTGGGATAGGAAAGGCCCATGAGCTTCACTTGAGCATCGAATATTTCCGTGTGTTTTTCTTGTACAAACATTCGGAATCCTGAAAAAAAGATTTAAAAAATCATATTTTGTTTTAGTTTAAATTGTAATTATATGATATAATAACATTATATTTTCAATTCTTAATATTTACCCATGAAAAGATGCACTAAATTATCATCTGAGCAATAGAGATCTATCAAAGAATTTATAAGCTTATCGATGTTTTTTTCGCTGTTGTAATCACGAATTATTTTACCAAATATTTTATACTGTTCTCGGCTCAATGCTTGCTTCACCTGCAAATAATTAATTATCATCATTTCAGATAACAAAATGCATAAAAAATGATTTTGTTTTTTTTTTAAATTAACTACATACCAGTTCCAGGTAGACTTTTCCCATTTCCTGTTTTTGAGAACCTTTATTTTTCGTCGGTGACGTTTTTTCAGCGCCTTTAAATTGACTTTGACAATTTTCTTTAGCCCTATTACTTTTAAATTCAGTTGGACCTCTCTTTTGTGAATTCTCTTCAATTTCTTGAGAAATATTTAAAGTTGAACTACCAGAAGTGGAAGGTCCAGGATCAATCGGTTCAAAATCCTTCAACACCATTTTAAACTTCCTTTTCTTCGTGGGTATCTCAATTGGTTTTATCAAATCGGAAACGCGTTTGCTACTTTCTACTTTACAACTTTGAAAATTAATCAAAGGCTTTATTTGTGATTCGGTAAAAGGGTTTGTTGGATTTGGCCTAATTTCCTTTGGAATGGACTTAACTTTCTCAATATAAGAAGTAAAATCGACATTTTCTTCTTTTTGAATTAGTGCAGATTGAATTTTTAGCTTTGATTGAGCTTTGGAAACGGAATTGAATTGTGCGGAAACTGCAGGCAAAGTCATTTCGCTATCCCTTTGAGCCATGTGTTTAATTTTCGGTTGCGGCAACTAAAAAAAAAAGAGAAATTTTCGTAAACAATTTTTTTTACGCTTTCTTTTATGTATATTATTTTTTTAAGCTCACTGATAGTTCTGTGTAACGGAAAAATTCTTTCAGTTCTTTTACGATCATTCCGAAATTGATAAATTTTTTGATATGGGGTCTCAGCCAAGCAGATAGTTGACTTTTAAACTGGGCAGAGTCGAATCTACAATCGCATAGAATTATTGCACCATAATCGTCTTTGTGTCGAATTATCCGCCCGATTGCTTGATTTACGGCCCTCGAGGCTTCCAGTTGGTACCATTGTTGACCAGTCAGGTTCTAAAATTGTAATTGTTTGTAAAATTTAAATTTCGAATGAAATAGATTCACTTTTGAAAATTTTAATCTAAATATATTATATTATTCTCACCTCTTTGTCTTTTGATTTGTTTTCTTCCAAATACCTTTTCTTCAAAATAATTCGCGGATCCATCATAGGGGGAAATGGGAGACCAGTAATCAACACAGCTCTGCCATTTATATCTGCAAAATCTAAACCTTCGCTAACTTTTCCCCTGCAAACCGCCATAAAAATTGCTCCCTTGGCGGAAGGGTCTCTTATTTTTTCGTAGTAATCATTCATAGTGGTTACAAATGTTTCCTTTGATTGCGGCTCCACAAATATTGGCTATTAAATAATGAAATAGAAAAAAAAAAAGATTTAATACCAGATTTAGATTTTCTAATCATATTTAAAATAGTAAAAATTAATTACAATATATTCTCAAACCTTGCGCTCTGTGATTTTCGTCCAAAGTCCTGACATTTGCCACTCCTCATGGCATTTTTTCATGATAGGATAAGAGGGAAAGAAAACAAGCAATCCGTTCGGAATCAGGACACTAAAGTTGTAAACCGTTTGTCCGAGAGAAGCGATATACTTGGGATCGTTTCTAAAATCAAAGTGAAAAGAATGCAATTAATTTTTAAATTTAGTCAATTTTCCCTCCAAAAATTTTAGTTGAAAAATGACAGGGAACCTCGTATTATATGAAGAATTAAGTTGATGGCCATCAGGTCCTTGAGCAAGAACTCCAACACAGATTTGTTTTCCTGTAACGATGTGAGGATTTTCTAACTGGACATCGATGGGAATTCCAAGTTCAGAAATAAAAGGCTTCAAGGGAGAAAGAGTTCCACTAGTTAAAATGACTGAACGAATTCCTTGTTCTATCAGTTGTTGCATACTGGAAGTTAATTAATTAATAAAATATTAAAATATTACAAATGGTATTAGGAAATAGAAAAGTATTAAAATATAAAATAAATCTTACCCAAAACCTGGACTAAAACACCAATAACTAATCAATTTTCCTTCATTCTTCGTAACAATTTTCTTCTCCCAACCATCGTTTCTAGAACCCTTTTTCTGTTCTTCCATCTGAACATGAACTTTATAACATTGCTTGATTCTTTCCCGGTGTTTTTGGGTCGAAGAGCCACCAACGAAAGCTACTCTAAGCAAATCATTAAATTTCTGTAAGGCATTTCCTTTTCTAGCGAAAGGCGATGTGCTCGTCGTTGAGAGGTATTGGATTATTTTGTCTAATTTTTCTATCACTAATTGTTCTTTACCATGAGTGAGCTATAAATAATAATATTACAAAATTAACAGTCAATTTTCTAAGGGTGAATTAATTTAAAGCATTGAATAAAAAGGAAAAAAACATCCTTACGTCCGCCTTCTCCAAAAGTTCGAAAATGTAGCCACCAGGGAAAGTTTTACCCTCGTCGACTTTATCCATCTTGATATCGTCAATCGCCTTTTCGAGTTCAAGAAACATTGCTTTTAAAATACAAAGATCCTCTGCCGAAAAGTCTTTTGCAACAACAGTTGGGGAATCCATCGAAAAATCGTTTTCGCTCATTTCATTCGACATGTCTTTCATCACTGAAGTTATTTCGTCGATACAAAGAGCCACGTCTGTACTGCTAATCTAAACAAATTTTATTTGAGTAATTATTCAATAAAATTAATATTAGAAAATTATTCTATTTAGATGATTCAAGTTTAAATCTACCTGTAAAGATGCAGCTTCCTCGCATGTTTTTTCAACATTATGTGCCTCATCCAGTAAAATGATGTTATTTTGTAATTCGATTCCTTGAGATCTTCGCGCTTTCGGATCCAGTAAATAATTATAAGGCATAAAAGTAATATCCGCATTCTGTTTCAATTCTCTGGACAAAAAATAGGGGCAGCATTTTGCCTTTTGTCCTGCCTTTACCAAATCCTCTATATCCAGAATTTCTTGGTGAAAAATCGGATCATTTTTTCTAGAAATAGAAAATTAATTATATTTTCCTATTTTACAATAAAAAATATTTCGAAAATATATAAAAAATTAAGAACCTTGATTCAATATTATTATAGAAATGACAAGTCCTCGCCCTGACTTTCACTTGGCACATGTGAATTTTGTTAAAAGTGTTCTGTTCCTTCATAACTTCTGGATGAATGCAGAGTTGATCCCTAGATCCCAAAACTGCGACTTTAACATGTCTATAGGAAGTTCTTTTTAATTCCTGCATTGCTTGAGAAAGCTGAGAATGTGTTCTGGACGCATAAACAATTTTTGGCATTGCCCATCCAAAATTTAAGACTTGATTTGGCTGTGGAGCATTGCTAGATCCACCTGCCGTTTCTAATTCGCCTGTTAATTTTTTTGCAAAATAATTCATTTCCGAATTTTCTGTGGAACCGACAAGCGACTGGGCTTGAATTTGTGCCTTTCGGACAGAAAGCCAACTCAGAGAGGAACATAGTAGACACAAAGTTTTTCCAGTACCTAAAAATCAAAATTAAGCGTTCACATTATTAATCGATTTCAAATTCAAAAGAGTAAATTAGTATGTAATTCCAAAATTTTTGTATTTGAAATCAACACAATTTTATCGTTTTCTATAATATTGAATAAAATTGTATTTTTTAATTTTAAATTACGTAAATATATGGTTATAATAAGAGTTTATGATTTATTTGACAAGATCTTTATAAATTGTTCTACGAGACTTGGTACCCAAAATAAAATTTAAATAATTTTGATAAATAAAATAAGTATTTATTTACAAATTCTTACCCGTCGGAGATTCTAAAACACCGTGTTTACCATTTTGGAGACATTCTATAACTTTGGACATGTAATCTTCCTGCACTTTATATGGTTTGAATGGAAAAGTGACACAAACCCCATTAATATTAATGTCCGTCATCTTATTAAGCTCTTAGAAAAACATTCATAAAACACAAATAGTACTAAATAGGTTTAATTTTTATATATTTTAAAAGAAAATTTCATCATACGTTGACAGCCACATGTTTATGGAAGTTTACCCGCCAAAAGCGCTGTCAGCAGTGTCAGCTGACATCTTGAATCGTGGGTTAGGTTGGGTTATGATTGAATGGAATGATAGGGGGAAACGGGGGTTAAGGGGGAGTCAAACTTTGCGCGTCGCGACTGAAAACATCGTCTCCTATATACATAATCTAATACAACAGGTACGCCTACTTTTCATTTCTTTTCATAGCTATCAAAAGCACAAAAACTGATTTTATTGAAAAATAAAATCTCTACCTTCGGAAAAAGCAAAAATAAGTCAGCTCAAATAATTTGTATAAATATTATGTAGTTGGGACGTAGGGATCATCAAAACTCGGTCAATAATTGCATCTCCACGATTCTGATGGTTATTGACTCCCAAATCGCAAATTTCGACAACTTGTGAGAAACAGGTTCTCAAAATATTAAGGAATTTGATTTGATCTTTTTATCAAAAATTGGTAAAAAGTAGATATATGAAAACAGTGAAATTTAGGGTTATATGTAAATAACATTTCGAAGCATTTTACGGTATTTTTTAAATAAAATTTACTTATAATCGTGGTTTTGCGATAAGAAGTCACTGACTTCTTTTTTTTTTATCTCACTCCACTCCTTGATCTTACATTCCTTTCGCTTCTGTCATTCAGTGAAGTTTTAAAAATTTTAGACTCCAGACAGTGCAAATATTTCGCGATTATTGACCAAAATTGTGAGTTTTTATTGTTTTTGAAAACTTAATTTAGTATTATTTTCATTATTTTGGCATGAGTAGATCAACAAACACTGGTGAAATTTCATTCTATAGAAATGTTAGTTTCCTAACTTGTAAAATACAGGTCATTTTAATTTTTTTCTTCGGATCAAATAAACATTTCGCTATATCAAGACGAGAAATACGTTTCACTTTAAAAATATAGTTAAATAATTATAATAAATAAATGAAAATAAATGTTATAATTTTTTTTACAGTGGGTTGTGCAATTCTCAATTTATCAAGATGCGTCTAATAATTTGCGACACAGTTGATCACGTTGCTGAATGGTCAGCAAAGTATGTAATGAAAAGAATTACGGATTTCCAACCTAATGAAAACAAGTATTTCGTCCTTGGACTCCCAACAGGTACAAAATGTTAAAATGTTCAAAAAATATTCTATTTTCCTCCTTTACGGGATACCTCATTTTTATGGTAATTACCATAAGACCAAATTTAGTTAGAACCTTAGTATGATATAGTGATTTGTACAGGGAAGAGTTATTACATTAATTATATACTTCTCGTTAGAGAGCGGATTGCCGTGACGTATTCTAGGCATTCTATTGGTTATTAAATGGCACTGTTACATTAATCATAACTGATGGGATATTTTTCTTAAGATTCTCAAGAATCTTGAAATCACCCTTTTTATACAAAATTATTGTGTGCGTGAATATCCAGGAAGAAGGAACCATCTCTTCATCCATCACTCTGTTCAAAAGATCTTTTATTTTTACTAAAAAGTTATTCGGCAAGTTCATAAAAAATTCATTGGATATTCCATCTGGACTTGTTGATTTTCCCACCTTACATTTAGCTAAACTGGTTTTGATTTAATTTAAAGTAATCGATTAATCAAACAGAGGGTGTCTTGCGACTTGCGTCATACATAGTTATTACTGTATTGTCCCGTGGCTTGGAGAGGCCCTTATGGAAATCTAACCATTCACTTGCTATAATACCATTAATCATTTGTTTTTTTTTATCTACCTATACTTATTTATAATTGACCAAAATGTTTTTTTTTGTTTTGCTTTCAGTAATTTTTGATATTTATTTTTCTGTAATTATGGCAATTATGTACCGTATGCCCTTAATTCATCTTAAAATCTTGAATATTAATCAATGATAGCTAACATTCAAAACGGATCGTACTACCTCTATTAGTTTTATTTTCAACTGAATTTAAACATAATTATAAAACCTTTCGTAATATCTTATCTCTATATACTTTTTCAGGTGGAACTCCTTTAGGGATGTATAAAAAATTAATAGAATATTACAAAGCAGGGAAGATTTCTTTTAAATATGTCAAAACTTTTAACATGGACGAATATGTAGATTTGCCCAGGGACCATCATGAATCCTACCACTATTACATGTACAACAATTTTTTTAAGCACATTGACATCGATCCTCAAAATGCTCATGTCCTTGATGGCAATGCTCCAGATTTAGATAAAGAATGTGAAGATTTTGAAAACAAAATTAAGGAGGCTGGGGGAGTCGACCTTTTCATTGGAGGTATAATTATATTTTTATCTGTAATTCTATTTATTTGAAATTATGTATTTAATAAATTTATTGTAAATAGGTATTGGTCCTGATGGTCACATTGCTTTCAACGAGCCAGGATCTTCCCTAGCTTCAAGAACCAGAGTAAAGACTTTAGCCCAGGACACTTTGGAAGCAAACGCCAGATTTTTCGGAAATGATATCAATAAAGTTCCAAAGGAAGCATTGACTGTGGGGGTCGGTACTGTAATGGATGCGAAAGAAGTTATGATTCTTATTACTGGATCTCATAAGGCTTTCGCACTTTATAAAGCTATTGAAGAAGGCATTAATCATATGTGGACTGTATCTGCTTTTCAACAACACCCTCGCACACTTATACTTTGTGATGAGGATGCAACTATGGAATTACGCGTTAAGACTGTGAAATACTTCAAGGTACAAATTTTCAACTTTACCGTTATATGTACTTTTCCTGGGCGAACCTTCTCAAAAGAATTAATTATTTTATCTAGGAAACTTTCAGTTTTAAATTTAAATGATTTCATTTGACATTATCTACATTTTCAGAGAAACTCTTATTCTCGATAGAATTAGACATTGGTTGCAAACTTAAGGGGGTCTTATCGTGTAATACCTTATTTTTAAGCCCTATTTTCAAAAGTTGATTATTATAGGAAAACTGCGAATAATATTTGAACGCAATTCCGATTAATGTTTATGAACATTAAGCAACAAAATATTTTTAAAAAATTCCATGGATGAGAGACGTGTTGTATGACAAAAAACCAATTGTTGGTTTATACACTAAACATAGAACTGTTTGCCTTTTTGTTTTATAATTTTATTGACTGAATATATTGCTTCCTCATAGAGGAAGCTATGTAGTGGTGACAAAATCCAGTTTCCTAAAAAAGGTTTTTTTGAACATATTTCAAGGGCAATATATCTAATATGATGATCTGAAAAGATGTCCGGATGTATCGATGTGTGTCACGATCCAGCAATTTCTTGAAAACGCGTAGAGATAAATTGATGAAATTTTGCATAGTTATTTCACTATATACCTAGTTGAATTTCTTACAAGGGTTTCACAAAATATTTAATTTAAAAAGTTTTATGTACTTTTATAATTTTCGTAAAATTCATTTTTCCACTATAACTCCTCAAATATTGAAAATTTAAAGCTGGTGTAAGGGAAATGAAGATTCCTTTCATCGAGACGAATCGATTGACCTATATGATTAATGCATTTCATTAAAAAATAAGGAAGTTATGTTTATTTATAATTTTGAAAGTTATTTTTTCACTCTATGTTTTAAAATAATCAAAATTTTGAGTTGACGTAAGGAAAATAAATATTCTTTATGTCGAGACGAATCGGTTGATCTGTATGATTAATGCATTTAATTGAGAAATAAGAAAGTTATGCTTTATTGTAATTTTCAAAATGAATTTTTTTGAATCTAACTTCTCAAATAATCAAAATTTAATGCTGATGTAAAATATACTTAATGCTTCCTCTGTGAGGAAGCAAATCAAATTTGCTTACAGGAAGCAAAGTGCTCATTGAATGAGTACAAATGTTGATACAACTTGACAGCTAGTCATTTTATCTTTTCAGGCTTTGAGTGCTGTTCACCTTAAATTAATTGAAGAAACTCCAGTTGCTCGTCGATCTGTGAGTGCAAACGAAAGTCCTTGAAAAAATAATATGCACTCCAAGAAAGAAGGTAAAAATTTCAAGAAATATATGAAATAATTCATTTTTTCCTGAAGTATCTAATTCAATTACCTATTTCAGAAGTCTTTCCTGGTGTTCATTTAAAAACAGAAAAACAGAAACAATTCTCAAATTAATATTTTCTACCTTTTTTTACACTTTGTTAAAATGCTGTTATCTGTATTGAATTTAAATAAATATACTATTTTCTCAACTTTTCGAGAAATTACTGTTTCACCTATCAAGAGTTAATATTTATGAAAGTGGTTTGTTTTTTTTATTTGGAAGCATAAAAGACAACAGATAAGATAGATAAGATATATGATAGGTGGATAAAATAAATGAAAAGTTTGCATGAAAAATTTTCAAAGATCTGGGATTTGTAGGGGGGCAAATTCTGGCACGCATGGTAAACATATAAAAAAGAAACTGAGTGAATATAACGCAATATTAAATCCAGATACATTAAGTACAAGGCTCAGCTATAAAATTAAGAGTTACCTTCACAATTCAGACTCGTGTTTCCATTCACTTAAGTACCTCACAAGGCGACCAATTTTCCTCATTTCGGTTGAGTTCTCTACTGAAGTGAGTGCGAGAAGTGGTTGCGATTTTCTGACTGCACAAATATAAGTCGAGAAATAATTTGTTGCACAAATATTTTATAATACTAGAATCATGGCTGAAATGGTTCTACGAGATTTAGAATCTGTGATACGAAATCAATTAGGAGATGAATTGATTGTTGAAAATTTTTCACAAAAGTTACTCTTACCTCCGGGGGAGAACTATGGAAGCACGATTTTGGCGATCGAAGCATCTATAAAAAAAAATAAAAATGCGAAGAGTGAAATCATTCACTTGGTAGGGAAAATGCTACCACCTACAATTATGCAACGGAAAGTGTACGAAAGTGCTTTCACTTTTAGAAAAGAAATTTTTCTTTATGAAAGTATTCTTCCTTTTTATAATAAAATAGAAATAGAATTTGGAGTTAAGGAAGGAGATACTTTTGACGTTGGTCCCAGATATTTTGGATCAAGACTTTCTTCCAACGATGAAGAAAGTATCGGCGAAGATGCGGTGATTTTGTTGGAAAATTTGAAAGTGAGAGGATACTATGTAGGCAATAGACATTTCGGTATGTAATTTTCCATAATTTGTAATTGAAAAAAAAAACAATACAATTAATTGGTATGTGGTAATGACAATAGGAACAAATTTTTTTTCCTCAACTTTACGCTTGCAATAATATTTTACATTTCGAAACTAATCCGCGAATGTGATTTTAACCTTATGTGAATATTTGCGCACGATCGATGCGAGTATGAAAAGGTTACACAAGGATAAAATCACAAACTCGCATATGTATGTAACCGTATTATTTTTTAAAATGACGTATAGATGAAAGTAAACGGACTAATTTTAGCAAAAAATATTTATTATTTTGAGCGTAAAGTTGGGGTTACTAAATTTGCCCCCCCCTCCAAAAAAAAAAAACTTTTTTAGGGCAATCCAATTGTGTCTTTAAATTTGTCATCCATTAGAAATATAGTGTAATGTTTTTAAATCTTTTGAAACTTTTGAAATATTCATTCATTTTAAAAAAATTCTATTAATTTTGGCCCTGATTTCAGGATTGGATCTGGAGCACTCAAAATTGGCAATCCGGGTCCTAGCAAAATTCCACGCCTTAGGAATGGTAGTAAAATATAAACGACCAGATGAATTCGACATTATAAAACGTCGTTGCAAGAGCATCAATATAAAGCCAGAACTTTTCGAAGGAATGAAAAACGTAACATTGAAGTCTATGTTTTCAGACCCAGATATTAATAAATACAAATCTCAATGGGAGCCTTGCATGAATCAAGGGTTCACAGAATGTTGGACTGGAATACCTAAAGAACCCTGGGTAACAATTGTCCACTCTGATTTTTGGGTGAACAACATAATGTTTCATAAAAACTCAACTGGACAAGTCGATGATGTCAAATTCGTCGATTTCCAAAATTTCCTTTATCAAAATCCACTTAACGAATTAATTTTTTTTATCTGTGCCAATGTAATTACAGATTTGATACCGAAAAATCTGGATAGCCTCTTGGATTTGTACTACGAAACCTTTATATCAGTTTTAAAAGAAATGGACTGTGACTTCTCTTTTTTTGGAAGAGATAAATTTATGGAAACCATAAAAGAATTTGCTCATATAGAATTTTCTCATATTATCTATCACCTCAAGCTTATGACAATTGATGTCAAAAAAGATTATAATGATGAAATCGAGTTGAAGTCTATGAACTTTGCAGTGGAAGTTAATGAAAATTTTTTGAAGAGGATCAGAAAAATTGTTCGTTTGTTTGTTGAAAAGCAATGGATTTGATTTTGCTACAATTTTAAATTTTCAGTTTAAAACAATTATCCGGATTTTGTATTTGGAAAATTCCAAGATTGAAAGTTGATATAAATCAGAAAACTGATTTATAATATTGATATTGAAAAATCGATTGTTATAATTCTTGAAGTGATTACAGATCTTCATCAAAAACTAGCTTGCACTTTCAAGATAGTATTTTAAGATAGTATATCAGAGAAAAGTCTTCATATTGCTATAATTAAAAGTCCAGGTAATAAAGAAAGATATAATTTCATAAAAATAATATGGTAAAAACTTTGTTAACTTTGATCTCGATTATATAAATTTCTCACAATCTCAAATTTAAGTCATTTAGGAAATTGACTTAGGATATTATTAAAATAGTTATGGTCAATAAAAAAGATGATATTGTGTAATGTTTATACGGTCAGGTACTTATAATTAGATAGATTTGCCTCGCTCTTATGGGAGTATATGTCATAGATAACTATTATGATTATAAAAGTGTAGCAGTATAGCTGTTGCAAATCGTTTGTAAATTATATAATTTAATAAAAGAAAAATTAACAAGGATGTTTTGAACTGATTTATGATATCTTCAATTTATTTTACTTTTATTTTAAAAATACTATTTAAGAAAAATAGATTAAAAAAAAAAGTAATAAATAGATACACTAGCAATCAATTTAAAGACTAAAATTAAATTGAATAGATTATCTTAATTTATTTTTATTACCAATGCGTTTACTATAAGAGATTTTATATACAAAAAATAAAAATGCTTATTTAAATTTACTAGATCCGCTTTACCTTGGGAATTTTTCTATTTCGATTCCTGTTCTTGACGTTGGATACCTCGTAGAAGTTGCTTCCAATCTTCTTCTTCTTGTTAGATCTTTCTATCGCTCTCCTTTGTTTACTTGTTAACTGCTTTTTATCTTTTGTCTTCTCTTTAATACTTGAAACTTCAAAAGCACCGCTGGTCGATGTTGCTTTCAAATCAGAAATTTCGCTATCGCTAGAGTCGTATTCTTCTACAACATCATAGGCATTTCTGTTCAAAGTATCTTCTTCTAATGCAATCATTTCCTCATCTGATTCTTCGTCATTCTTACTTTCTTTTTTATTCTCTTTTACATCGGGTATTTTTGCTTGCGTTTCTTTAATTCCCTGAAGTTCTACTTCTTTTTCCTTACTTTCTTCATTTTCCTCGTCCTCCTCACTATCCTCTTCAATATCCGAAGGGCAAGGAGTCTGTACGTAACTGTAACTGTCCTCTTTATCGTCTTTATCATCATTTTCAATTTCCATATCATCATCCCTCCACATATCTTCCCTCGAATAAGGTAAACCAACCCTGATCTTCTTAAAATCTTGTGTAACACTCAAAACAGCTTTTTCCTCTTTATCTACTTCCTCTTCTTTATCTCGTTCCTCCTCAGGATGTTCTTTTTCTGCTTCAACATTCTCTGAGATCTGAACAACTTTCGGTTGCTCAAAACCTTTAGGCGCGACATAAAATGGAAGTTTGCCTCTTTGCCAATCATTCAAAACCATCTTTGCAGTCGTCGCAATATCAGGTTCGCCTTTCTTGAGCAATTTTCCCGACCTGCGTGAAAGTTTCTCCAAGAAGTCAACGTGATCTGTCCACTCATCAATTTTGTAAGTTTTCTTTATATATTCAGGCTTCACTCTCTCAAGAACGCTGTTGATGTAATCTTCCGGATTTTGAATAAGTTCAACCCTCACGACACCTTTTAGAACCTTTTCGGTATCAGTTTCTGCAGAAGGATAAACAACTCCTGGACAATCGATGAGATAAATTCTTCTCATAAGCGTAACGTACTGCCAGACTTTTGTCTCACCAGCAATTGGAGCAACTTTGCAGACTTTTTTGGAACGGAGGGTGTTGATTATGGAACTTTTTCCCGTATTAGGATAGCCAATGAAACCGACACTAATTTGCTTTTTGTCTACGTGAAGTTTGCCGAATTGACGAAGAAGATTAATCAGGGAACCTTTTCCAAAAGGATGAGTGAGAGATGCATGGAAGGCAACTGTTGGGTATTCGGAACTAAGAATTGCGACCCAGCGTTTTGTTACCCACGTGGGAACGAGATCAACTTTGTTGAGAACGAAGATCAGGTGCTTATGGGTTTTTTCAGTTTTCAAGTATTTTTCTACGTGAGGAGAACGGGTTCCCATTGGGTCTCTTGCGTCTAGAACCTGCAACAAACATTGAATAAGGAGTCAGAATATTATAGTAGGCTAAAGAAGTTTATTGAAAATTAATCTGGCACACGAACCTGAAAAACAACGTCCGAAGAATCAATGACCTTATAAAGCTCATTCCAAATTCTCCTGCTCTGTCCCGCAGCCATGACCCAATCTCTCACTGCATCTTTCATTCCATCATCTGGACGAATGAGATCAAAATCCTTCGTATCCTTCTTTTTATCATAATCCTCTTCCTTATCCTCAGCCACTTTCTTCAACTCGTCATAGGAAGCAATACTCAAATTCGGCCTCTTTCTCAATTTCTTTGGACCAAAAACTTTGTCGAAACTCTCAGTTTCAAGAATATGAACTCGAGCTTTTGCTGCTTTTTCTTGAAGTAAAGTTACCGGCAATGAGGAAGGCTTGATAATTACTTGATATGGATTATTTTTCACGACGCCGAGTTCTTTTTGAAAATTTTGTAAGGCATTTTGAGAAATTACCCTAGAGTTGCTAAACCATCTTTGAGAAGGTTCTACCCGAGACATTGTTCCGGAAGGAACTCTTCCTTGGAAAGGAGCAGGGCTGATAATTTTACCACTTTTGTCTCGTTTTGCTTTTGAATTTCGGTACATTTGCAACCTATTTATGGTTCCTTTTGTTCGAACCTTTGCTACACCTTTTAAACCTTCTGTTGATCTCTCGGGGTTCATGCTGTGCCCTGATCGGTTGAAACCCTGCTTCCGAGGGGCTTTATGCCCCGAGTGTGACTTAACCATGGTTCTAAAATGAAAAAAAAAATATTTTAGAATATTATAAATTCAACAAACTTCTATTTTTAATAAAAAAAAAAAAAGTTAAACGGTTATAATTGCAAAGATTTATAAGATAAGAATTGAATCATCTAATAAAGTTTATAAAATTTTATATTACAATAATGTGACAGTTGCATTTTTAGGTTATGTTGTGAAAAAACCAGAAAATTCAAACCTTTAAAGTGTATTTTTCTTCAAAAAAGGGACTTTCATCCCTTAATTGGATTTATTAAATAAATAATTTACTGAATTCATATAAGAGTCTGGTGTAAAATAATAAAAAATGGCAAAATAGTCGAGCATGGTGTGACTACATACATTAAATTTATCATTTTTAACAGTGGCATTAAAAGAAAAATGATGTTATAATGCATTTATTATATTGTAATTACCTTCAGAAAACTTCCGCCCTTTATGAAAAAATGAATTAAAATTGACTAAATTCACTAAATTGACTAAACCCACATGTGCAATAAACAGTGCTCTCAAACGGAGCTACCTGCGCGCGGAGCACATGTTGGCTTCCCGCTGGAGAAATTCTGCAATTGACTGTAATCTGGCGCGCGATTCAAAATCGAATTAAATGGACCAATGGAAGAATTTCTGCAGCGGTAAGCCAACATGTGCTGCGCGCGCAAGTAGCCCCGTTTGAGAGCACTACTACCAACTTAGTCACAACTTTCACTATTGGCAAACCTGTTGAAAACACAAGTTCTCAAGTTAAGCAATGTTTTGCGCGGTTAGTACTTGGATGGGTGACCGCTTTGAAAAACCCCTGCGTAAGAGCAGCCCATCATACTTCCGTGCAACGATCAGTGCTCCCAACTCGAGCCCGTACTCTACTGCGCATGCGTTGCACTCGATATCTTATTGGTTGCTATCCGCGCGTAATTAGAAATGCATAATATTTTTTAGCATCAAGTTCAAAAAGTAATCATTTTTGAAATGAAGATAATAAAGTAATAAAATTTTAACATGATTCTTTTTATTATAGAATATTAATCATAATTTTAGAAGATATTGACTGATATATGAATATTTTTAACAAATTATTATGCTAGGATTTTCCTTTTCTAAAAGACATGAATTTCAGACAACTTCACATTGCGTTCCACATTTCGCGTTACCTTTCAGCTAACTTCATGTGTAGTGCGCTAACCTTATTGGTTAGTTCATATGGCGCGCGAATTTAAATTGTCATTTCAGTTTCTTTTGACGAAACACGCGCGCCCAAGCGCGCGGCCTAAGCTCCTAATATATAAATAAGAATGAGAGGAAGTTGGTCCATGAAGGAATTAAGGGATTAATTTTATATCAATTATTTATTTTTCCATACAAATTATAAACATGTTTTTCAAATACTGTACATATACTGAGTTCTATTATATTTTTAAACCTCTAATTTAATGATATATCATTTTCATTTATTTCAATTTACTTGGTAAATCAACTACTTTGATCCTCATTTCGTTTTTTTTATAACATAATATACAGGTAAGGTTTCTCGTTTCTTTCTTTTCTTTCCTTTTTAGTTTCGCAACACGTTTTTGTTCTATTCGTCAATTCTGTTCAAGCTCAAATCTTTGATATGGCAGTTCCAGGATATGGACACAGATAAATCTCAAATCAAAGCTTCCATTGCATTGGCCAATCTACACAAATTGCTAAGAACTGCTTTTCTAATTTCTTTTTTAAATAAAAAATTTTTTCCAATTAAGGGCAAATACCAAACTATGACGTCACGAATTATCGACCGGACAATGTATGTATTTCTTTTCCACCTTCTTATTTTTAAACTAAGTAAAATATCTCGTTGAAAATTTGAGAGATGAAAGAAAATATATTAGCTGACCGCTGTGTGGTATCTTGGAGCTCATATTTTGCATTAAAAATATATTTTTCATAAATTTTCCAAGTCCAGTGTCCACTATAGTAGACCATATAATGATTTACCAGGATTTACAAAGATTTACAAAATATGAGCTCGAAGAGACCGGACAGCGATCGGCTAATATATTTTCTTTCATCTCTCAAATTTTCAACGATATATTTCACTTAGTTTAAAAATAAGAAGGTGGAAAAGAAATACATTGTCCGGTTGGTAATTCGTGACGTCATAGTTGGGTATTTGCTCTTAAAAAAATCTATTTCTCTAAAACCCAATTTCTATTATAAAGCAAAATGAAGATTAGAGATTGAAATTAAAACACTACAATCTACAATTTCACTATATAAAATGAGTTTTTAAAACTGACATACAAATAAAATACTATAATATTATGAAAAATTAATTCTGTTCAATCCCTAATCCACATTTTTTCAAATACATTAAATCAATGATGTAGTAACTACAAAAAATAGAAATTTGAACAATTTTTTTTTGAATAATTTGCTTTTGGACAATATTTTCTCGTAGTCTATTATATAATTAAATATATACAGAGATATTCAAGAAACGTATGCAGATTGTATCATGTGTACAATGCGAACCATTCGTTTTCTGCGTATCTCCAAAATGAACAAACCTCTGCCCATTTTTGTATTATTTTCTTTTTGTTGGTTTTCGATTTTGTCGATATCATCATCAATATAGAGTGAGAGAGTACTATTTTCTATCTTCACAGAAGACATAGATAAATATATATTTTCATAATCTTTCCTTATAAATGTAAATCGCTTACTTTAAAATAATTACTCGTTATTTAATGTTAATAATATTAGTGTCGGTGCTCATATTTTCTTTCCCGCCTGAAATGTATCCTCTTATGTATACTTTCGTATGGAGAACATGTACGTAAGTCAAGTAAATTTTGTTCGAAACATAGCAACATTTAAAATGGCTATTCGTAGCTTATCGAATTTGCGCGCGTGTGTGTCGTGTATGTGTTTGTGTGTAAAAAAAAGATATAAAATAAAAAAAAAACCAGGAGATGCTCATCACGTTACTATCTTAAGTAACTCTTATATAGAGATCATTTGAGTAATTATTCCTTAGCATTCCATTTTATAAACAATATTATACAATTTCTGTTTCTAAGATGGAAATTTCAAATCGTAAAAATTTAAAAGATGAATGCTAGGATTAAATTAGAACGTAAAAGCATCTCATTGGTCTAACTATTCCTAAATTTTCTTCTAAATTAATTAAAAAGTCCGAATATTTTTTCATCGAAAATCTAATACGAGATAACGAACATCTACGAAGTACAGAAGCTGCCAATTCTCTAACCGAACTTAAATACTTAAAGCAAGAATTTCACCTGCCGATTCTATATCGGCAAAATTTGCTTCTCACCCTGAATTAAAAAAAAATTAACAAAAAAAATAAAGGATATTTCTGACTAAAAGAGAGAGATCAAAATACATTGCCACTTGTTTCGTAAGAGTTAATTAAAGTAACAATACGGTAATCAAAAACGTAATATAGCCTTAGGGGTAATGTGTCCCTTGTTTGTATTAGTGTTCAACTGTTGACCGTTTTTTTCGGTAGGCAAGTTCTGTTTCGAGAACATACAACGGATCAGAATGGAGAGTATTTACGAATTAAAAAAAAGAATGAACGCTTTTTGTAACCCTCCGAATGAAACTTTAAGTACGATCAGAACTTGAATTTCTGAAAATTTTTAATTTGTCCCTTATTTTTCAGTTTTTGTTCTTGTGAAAGCACTAAAAAGTAGAAAGTTAAAAACAAACTGTACGCTAAGTATGAAATTCACGTAAGGATTATAGAAAAGAGTCCTTAGAGTACAAAGTAAGGCGATTATAAGAAATACAAACACTTCTCACTAATCTACGTATCGCTGCCTAGTGGGTGGGATAGTAGTAAATTCTGTAATTATAATCTGTAATTATAATCTGTAATCAAATGTCTACAGTCTAAAATCAATAAAAATCTAATAAAAAAAATCTGTAAAGATCAAGAAAAATCTTTGATACGCTCAAAGATCGATGCATCAATAAAAATCTAATAAAAAAAAAAACCTTTAAGGATCATGAAAAATCTTTGACGCGCTTAAAGAACGATACATATACTTTAAAATTGGCATTTCTTCGTTGAAATGAGACAGAATACAAGATAAAGAAGACGAGTAAAAGAAAAATAAAATAATGAAAATATGATTAATATTCGAGACTCGCGAATGTATATGATGGCATCCCTTTAGCTTCAGTTGTTTTCTAAAACTTAGATCACTTAGATAGCTTTATACACGATCATTTATAACAATGTTAATCGTAATCATTGCATTAATATTTAACATATATACTCTTATACGTAATATATGTATATCTGTGTGTTGATGTCTTGTCTGCTCTATCGTCTAGTTTTTTTTTTCATCAATAAAACTATAATACTAGAGTTATGTCGATACCGCGCCACTCCGAATCCACAGTTTGTTCTCTTGCCAATCGTAGATTGTCGGCTGCTTTCTTGTAAAACAAATTATTGTCGACGTTTTTTTTTGTCCCCAAATGGCTCGAAATCAATGGTTAAGAAAACGGAATAGCGTTCGCAATCACAGGAACGAATCACAAATATTACTCATGGCTGATATAAGAATTTCATGGAATTCAGATCTATTACTTTTAACTTTTCAAAGCGAAAATAGTCCTCGTAGCGTTTAGAGTTAAAACAGTTAAATTTTACATTAAAATTTTGTGTAACAATCTTACGCACACACTTAGAACATATTCTACAATTATAAATTGTCAAATTTTTAAAAAGCAGATAAAGCTGCAGAAGTAATGGACCTTTCGATAAAAGACTATGACAATTTTGGATTTAAATATTTTACATATTTATGCGTTTTAGATTTGATCTTGAATTCGTCCCTGGCATGGTATTTATACAATCGACACTACTCGCAAAAAGAAAAAATTCTTTGAATACTGTAAGATAGTCGCTGCCTAGAGAAAAATACAAATTCGAGATCTTTGTGAATCGCTGTGATATCATTCGAAGTTGCAACTTATATCAAACTTGTCGGTTTGGCTGCAGGTATATATGTCTGTGTACACGTGCATTCTAGTTATACAGTGTTTTCGCTTAAAATTCTCGTAGAAATCCTCGACCGAGTCAGTTTAAAGATTGCACATTTATAAATAAAATTCTAAACTCAAATTTAAATTCAAGAACTTGAAGTTCCCTAAAAGTTTCTCCGGAGGTTTTAAAATTGCACATGAAATGTCAGGCTTCCTTTTGATTAAATTCTAGAAAAAGTTTCTTTCTTTTCGATGCCAATTTTCTAAATAAAAATAAAATCGAATTTGGTGCACGGCCACCATTGTCTATGGACTTTTTGTGGTCGCCATATAAAACACTCACAAAGAGTATACGATGCAAAGCTCGTACGTCTACCGATGTTATAATCGCAAGTTTGTATTTTTGTTTTTTTACGATTTTTTAGTGTCGCTTAGTTAATGTTTAGTGTTGAGTGTAGTGTTTTGTGCGTGTGAATAAGTGTATGAATGATTGTGTGATGGTAGGCACTGATGGGGGTGGATGGCTGCATGACGAGCAGGTTAAACAGCCTAGTCTTTGACTAATCTGTATATGTGATGCTGAGCACCATGTTCGGACGACGAGACTTCAAAAACGTACGCTGTGCACAGTAACGTTTCATGTGTGTCTCTGTTTGTCACAATCTGAAACAGAATAGAAAAAGATTTCCAATTAATTAATAAATCAATTTTTTTCAAGCTTTTGTAAGCTTTCACTAATATTGTTTCAATTGCGATTATTTCACTGTATTTCTTGATAGAAAAAAGTAATGAAAAAAAAAAAATTCTAAAAACAGAAATTCTGATCATGCGTCAAAATAGGACTCTCTGGATTGTATTCCTTGATCGAAAAACTGACAAATAATCTAGTCTTGTACCTGCAGGATGGTGAAGTTCTCGAGAACGCTGTTCATCATGTACTTTTCAGGTAGGTGCTTCAGCTTATGAATGAAGTTGATCATGTACTCGCACATGGGAGAGCGGCTGATGCGATAAACGAACCTTCCGTTCTCGAACCTGGCGTATTCGGTCTCCACCTTTTCCACCACTTGTTTGCCAAACGAGCAAACCTTTGTCGAACACGTTATCGTCATGTTCTCATTGCTCTCATACCTAAAAAAAAAATAAAAGAAAGATCGAAATTTTAAAACCTTTTAGTCAAATGTATCTGAAGCTAAATCAAAGGAAAATCAGACGATACATCATAACAGCATGAGGACAGTAATTGGTGTTGACGCAGTTTCCTGAGGCATATCCGTCACTAGGAGGAATTGCTTCGATACTTACTGGCTTGTTACTCCGTAGAAGGCCCCCGCCTCGTCCTGGATATTCGAGTTGAGATCCGCCCAGAACTTCACAAGGAAGAAGGCTACTTGAGGTCCTTTATCGTACAATTCCTTGAGGCCGCCTTTCTTCTCCGGAAACTTGTCGTAAATTTGCCTGACGTCCACTGCCTCAAGGAGAGGATCCGCGTACGTCGCCGAACCTCCTATGTGGACGAACAGGTGTTTGTGGTACTGAAATATATAACATAATTCGGTCACCACATTGCAAAAAAGCTGTATATAAAACCTTGTAATTTTAAATGTTAGTCTATATTTTAATATAAAATGGATTATAAAATCTTTGTATTAACTCTGAATTTGAGTTTTATAAGAAAAATTGTGCTTACTATGTCTTGCTCTCTTTGTTGTTCCATGTAAGCCGAAAATTCGACAAGTCTTAATTTGTGAGTTGCAATAGCACGTCCTTCCCATGGTGGAGGTGGTTGTGAACCATGTCCAGCCGGGACCATTTCGCCAGGGTTGACAGCTGACGCAGGTTTCCCGGTGTAAGTTGGTTGTGGAAAGGGTTTGACATCTTGAGACGTTCCTGGCTGTAAACCGGGCTGCCAGAATTGCTGCAAATCGACCTAATTGTTAAATTAGTCCAACACTTGGTTATAAAATAGATAATATTTATGACTAAAAAAAAAATTTTTTTAAACGTATATCTATAATATGTAATCTTAATAAGTACAATTGAGCCGCTGGATTCTATAAGGGTATATAAAATTTACATGGCCGTTTCGTTTAGCCTCTGTTGTCTTTAAAATCGATTTTGAAAATTAAATTTTTGAAATATATGACTTTGTAGGAAATTTCAAAGTTATATATTTCAAAAATTTAATTTTCAAAATCGATTTTAAAGACAACAGAGGCCAAACGAAATGGCCATGTAAATTTTATATGCCCTTATTATAGAATCCAGCGGCTCAATTAATCTTTATGTGTATTTTGCTCTCCAAATATTATTACATTAAAAAACCTATTTCAATTCTATTATAAGCAATGTTATTTGTAGTTTTGTATAGTACAAGCACTGGAGAACAAACACATATATATTTTATAAATTATTGAGAAAATAATACAAAAAGAACAAACACAAAAGAAAATTAGTTATTTGAGAATGAAGATAATTTAAAAAGCCACATTGAAGTATCATCGTAAACCTGTAAACTCTCATAAGAATTGAGAAAGAATCTTTTAATTAAAATTTCGCATCAGAATTACGTGACGCGAAATTTAAATCTTACAAAGCTCTAATTACACTTTTCGAGAGTGAACAGATTAATTTATTAATACGTAAATAAATTTACAGTCGATTGTGTGAGCATGTGCGTGAGTGCTTTTGTATATGCATTTTTATAAAGAGCGACGGACAATTCAACAATACACAACAAGTGCCCCCTGGGGCGAGCAATAGCGGGGAACGGCAGAATCATTAAGGGTGTTAGTTTTCAAGTTTCTGATACAGAAAGATGCAAATAATTAAATTATGTCCAGAGGTTATCAAATTTAGATTGCTATCAAAATAATTTCTATAATGTTATTCGGTTAATTCTTTTTTCTTTAGACTCAAAACGTATTTTATGAATAAAAAAATTGAAACTGAAGGCAATAGATTAGAAGATACAAACTTCTTATTTATTTTGGATTAAATATCTGAAGAAGACAAGTAAAGAAAAGAAAATGAATGGAAGAGACAGTACATATTTACCAAGAGAAACATTCAGTAGATCCAAAAAGAGTTTGCGAAATATAATTATAAAATACATTGTTAAAAGACGTACAAGTATTTTTCTTTGATTATAACTCAAAATTTAAGTTTAATACAAATTCGAGAAAATTGCAGGTAATTTTTTTACTATACAGAACCAGCTGGCTTTCTCTCAGTTGACAGTTAATCGCGTGAAGCTGTTAGAAATTAGTACGTACTCTGAAAAAGAGAAGCCAAATCGACAATTCTGCAATAAAAGTATAATTAAGTTCGAAGATGATGAGACGATGGTATCGTCCAAATAAAATTTTTAATAAATTGGATAAATTGTTTTAGTTTCAGGGGTAAAGTTCTAAGTGAGGCTCTAAATTTTCAGCACGAAATTCAAATTCAATAATTCTTTTTATTCGCCTGAAGAGTTACTAGTACAATTTAAGAAATATTTTAAATTTTTAATATTTTAAATGTTAAAGGAATTTTTTGCAAACGACGTCTCATCATCTTAGATTAGTGAAGGTCAAGCTCTGAAAAGCGATCCTTTTAAGATTAAAAAGGCCTTATCTCCAGGGGTTCGTGATTTGGGACTTACCGCTCCGGGATAGGAAACGGGGGTGGAAGCGTGAAGGGCAAGGGGCCCCACGAGGGCGGGGGGCATCTTGTTGTGTATCGCACTGCCTGCCGATACTATCTGGGCACTCGACATGCTCGACATTGTCTGCAACGCCTTCTCCTTCGCGGCATGATCCTAACAAATTTTCACCAAATTACCAATTATCTTCATTCCAAAACTCATAAAAAAATGAGGCACCTAATTTCTTCTACTTTTCAGCTAAAGAAATTTGCAGTTCTCTAACTTTTACGATACGATTTTCCTTTGAAATTTAAGATCACCAGAATCCCAGATAAAACTCCACCATTCATGTAACTGCCGTTTGCAACGTTTATAAACGAAAATACAATATTAAAAAAAATTAATTTAAAATCATTTTCTATCACTTGAGTGGCTATAAAACAATACAATAAATGAAAAACAAGTAGCATTTTTTACTTAAATGTGTTTTTACAACCCCCAAACTCGTAATAAAGCTAAAAATCTCGAACACCATTCAATGCCTTCAGATTAAATAGATTTTTTCTTATCACAAGGTACATTTAATCAAATTTTAAAGAGCTCAGATTCTTAATAAATTTGATCAATAAAAAATCTCAAAGAATACTTAAAAAAAAAAAATTCCCAAATCAACTTGATGAAATTAAATGTGGAATGAAGGTACCAGATTTTGAATTTGAATTCGAGATTCTTCAATGGATATAAATATCGTGGATTTTGTATGTATTTTTTATCGCGTCAGCTATGGTCTACCGATCTCCGTAAATGACTTTTCATTCGATAAAATAGAGATGAACGAGTACGCGTGCAATCGTTCGAACTGTTTGATTTAAGAGAGGCGTTACGTTTTTCCAATAGGATTGCGATATATATCAGCTGCGAGGGTGGAATAAAAAAAGCATTGGGAAAAAAATAAAAAAATATGATGCAAGATAAATAGAAATCTGGGGTTATCATATCGATGTTTGATTTCATTGATATGTGGTACAATTTCGCGGAAACAGAGTAATTGAAAAGAAGATGTAAACTATGGATTGATTTTTGTTCAAATATTTTACCTATGATTATATTTTGAATCGAAATATTATTTTTAGATGTATCTGTAATTAAAAAAAAATTCGACTGTTCGGTTATGTTCTAAGTATGGCTTCACGATCTTCGCAACGAAATTTAAATAAGTTTTTTTTTTCTCTTACAAGATATACTTATATTTGTGCCAAATAAATTTGTATTAATTCAATATTTCACCCAGAAAGAAAGAAAAAGTTTTGTATAAAGATAAAAATCCTCAGAAACAAGACTTTTTAAACATGAATTATAGAGATATTTCTCGATATTTTTTCTGGTTCTGCTCTCCAGTTTCTTTTTTCCATTCTCCGGCTATGTACTATCCTTTTCCCTTGTATATTCGTGCGATATATCTCAAGGGGATCGAGATACTTTTTCGCGGTGTCTAAATCGACTGTCAACAGCAGAAAAATGGGGAGAGGATCGATGGACCCAATGACGTTGCACATTGGTCATTGCATCCCTTTTTCCCATCATAAAAAGGTTCAACACAAAAATGATATTTAGATTAAAAATAATCTATCAGAAAGCGAAATAAAAAATTATTATGACTGAATAGTACTGAAGGTTCAAATGAACGATGAAAATAAAATTTTTTTCCCTTTCTTCAAGTGAGAATAGTTTATGATGACCTAAAAACACGTTCTATACAAAAAAATTCTGAATTTTCTAATTACAGGAGTGGAAAACCAACCCAAGTGATAAAAGACTCTTCGATGATCACTAAATCGACTTAAAACCCAAAAACCCAATAAAATATATCGGAATGCGAAACATGGAAAATTCTCTGTAATAATCCCCGAAATAATAGAGGGGGTGAGAATTCTCAGGATCACTCCTAAAAACTACCTCCTATGGAAAACAACAAAAACCCAATTACATTCAACGGATTTTTAAATGTGGAAAATTGACTTTAATAATCCTCAAAATAATATTGGGGTGAAAACTCTCGGGAGTAACCCTGAAAACCACCCTCAATGAAAATCACACTAAAAAAATCACAAAAGTGACTTAAAACCCAATAAAATACATCGGATTTCGAAACATGAAAAATTCTCTTTAATAATCCCAACAATAATAGAGAGGGTGAGAACTTTCGGGATCAACTCTGAAAGCCACCTCTGTGACTTTTTTAACTAATTTAATTTACCTAATATTTCAAAATAATAATCGTTCATTTACTTATGTCGAAAATATTTTTTGATACAAAGAAAGTGAATATAGAAACAATGTGTTATTTTATACAAAAGCTTGAGGTTAAAGTAACTGCAAATGGGTGTCAATAATTCGAGTACGTGAGATATCGCGTCGTGAGTTATCACAAAGAGCTCGGAACCCCTCCATTTTCCTCATGTTCTAAATCGTGGCGAGTTTCACAAGTGCATTATTACGTTTTGCATGAGGTATCGTGGAGCGAACAAAGTGCGCGTGGGCAATTCGTGATTCACGAGCCCAAGTAATTGACCACTTTGTCTTTTCGTCGCTTCTTCGATTCTCCATGAAAACCAAGACTCTTTTGTCTCGTGAAATATAATTTCTAACGCTGTAATATCGCACGGCTCGTGACAAATTTATGACTGTTGTCATCTGAACACCTATAAAAAAAAAGAAAGATTTCAGAGAAAAGATAAATTATATTAGCCTTCAAAACTGCACAATTTACAAAACAGTCATTGCGGTATTTAAAAGTTAGTAAAAAACGTTTTTCCTTGAATTCCTTTTTATTTGGAATGCTATGAACTTTATTGGTCAAATGTTTTCTCCACAAAACGTCAAATTCATGAATTTCCAACAAGAGAGATAACTACAAAGAGATAATAAAATCCAGTGCGAATAACATAGAGTGGAAAAATTCTCGCATGGTCAGCCCATTGTTTTTAAGTCGACATACGAAATACCTCTATTTTCTGTATCGTGTTTACGTGTAATGCGCAAAATGAATTCGGGTAATTTAGAGAGCTCTCAGTCTCCCATTTTTCCCGGCTTTCAGATAAAAAAAAAAAAGAGAGAGAAAGGTATAGAAGGAATCTCGAATATTCCGAAAATGATATCGATATGTTTAATGACATTCCAAACTCGAAAGGCCACTGAATTTAGCTTTACGTGCAATCTCTGCATTTGTTCATGAAACACATTAGTCAGAATATTCATCAAATTGTTTAACGAGAGATAAAAAGAGTTGAACACCAAAACATGAGAGAACAATTCTCTCGTTGCGAAATACATTTATTAAACTCTCCCAATTAAATTTGTTACGAACTATTGGAAATGAATAAAAAAATAAAAACATAAAAGTTTCTATACGTGATAAAATTAAAAAATAATTTCAATTTTACACATACAAATTCAAACGTTTCAAATTTGAATCGTTCAAAAGAGTACAGTTTCAAATTAATCATTCAAAGTAATCAATTACGAAACTTGATAGTTCGTCAAACAACAGTCAGTCCAAAGGATTAATATTGCACTGAGTTAATCAATATCACCTTTTAGAGCGTAGAATCGCTCGCGTACCATTGCACATTCACGGAATAAATCAGGCGTAAAAATGAACTACCCCCGTTTAATCAACAGCTGAATTATTATTACAGCGAATCGCGAACAATTGGGTTTGGTTAATAAATCAAAGCTCGGTTCCGTTGAGTCGAGAAGACCATGGTCTATGCATTTATGTTGGCGCCGTTTGGTCAGTATTTCAGGGGGATGGTAGAGAGGAAATAGGGGCAAATGGGGATGACTGTTGAGAGAGTATAAACGGGTATATGGTTGCAGAGCGAGGCGTCTGTGGATATGCAAACACGCGTACATTGGATAGGCTTTTGAATGTATTTGAGTGCGTTTTACCCTGAAACTCTGACCACTGCAGTGTCGCATGCCGCCAACGTTATTCACGGCACCGGGTCGTATTCGGCTGGTGTGACGTAATTTTCTGGTTTCCGCTTCCGGCATGCAAGGGCAGACCGACCATCGATCGATCAACGACCATTATCGCGTATAAACAACACATTTCTTGATCAAAAGTGTTCTCAGTACGTAAATTAAAAAAAAAACAGAGTTATTTTAACAACTTTATTCAAATTAGGGCTCAAGTGTACTACTATTAACAATTTTTTGAGAAAAAATTGTTTCTGCAATGTTTATAACAGAAAAAAATCAATCTTGTCATTGAAATTTCGCGACACAATTTGCGAAGCCACACTTGAGCATAACTTAAAAATATTTCAACAAGTTAGTGCGTTACACATTAAGTTAGCTTTACTTTCTAAATCTGAACTAGTCATAAGTTACTAACGAAATAGTGCCAAATCGTTTACTAATACTCTTTAGTAAGCATTTTTGCTATAAATTAGTTAAAAACTATTAATTCATAGTAGTTTTTAACTAATTTATAATAAAAATGCTTACTAAAGTGTATTAGTAAACGATTTGGCACTATTTCGTTAGTAACTTATGATTAGTTCAGATTTAGAGAGATAAGAACAGGAATCCTGGCGACAATAAGTTAAGTATTTTTATATCCTGGTGATTTAAATAGTATTTTTTTTATTAAAAAAATTTTTTAAGTGAACTAAAACTAATTTTAGACAAATAATTGAATGATTACTCACCACTTTGAGTTTCGCCTGGATTTCTCGAAGTTTTCTCCTCGCAAGGACCTGTATGTGTGACGAGACTTGCTTTCGCGTTCTCGTCTTACCGGTCCTCAGTTTGATGTAACGTGCGATCAACTCGTTGCGACCTGTAATATGAGAAGGAATCGTTGGTTAAGTCACATATACTGGTATCCATGCAATCGACTAGTTCTATTTGTTAAAGCAGAAATGTACCATTTTCTGCTCGATAAAGTCATCAATATCTATAAAACGAAATTAGCTGTAATCTAATATTTCAAAATTCAGAAGAATAGGCAGATATACTTTGGAGTTTGAATTTCCCGCAAAAATCACAGGGTACTACACTTGGATATTGAAGTCACTGCGGCGGGAAATTAAAATTTTTAATTTGGCACTCTATTCATGACGAGTTCTGTTAATCTAGTAGATATTCTCTAGTGCGATTCTAAGAGTCGTCTAGAGCAATGAAAGCTCAAAGCGAGAGGACTGCTTAATAATAGAGGCAAATTTATATTAATCGATGTGCCGAGAGTAATTATATCAGTAAAATTATATCACGTAGAATCTTAATAAAATTCGCAATTCGGTATTCTACAGAAAGTTCACGATTAAAATTTGATTGAGTTTAATAGTGTTTATCAAATGATTTCAAATAAGAAATAGTTGTTCGAATTAACTCGAATTAATTAAAAAATAACTAGTCTTTACTCTATTTTATCAATGGTCTCTTTCGTGAGGTATAATAAAGTCAGAGTAAAATGTTTCTGCTCTAGATATCGAATGAAGAAGGGTCTCGTACACTTTTTGGCTCGTGCTGCAGAATTGGTAGGGCATAACAAACCCCTAAAGAATGTTTGGCTTTCAAAAACAGAGAAGGAACGCGAACTCGCAGGGCCGCAGGTACCTAGGAGGTTCATGGTGAGCCATTTAACGATCTTTGTGAAATTGAGTCATCACGTGGTTCGCCAGGAATCTCGGATATTTTCCTCCCGATGCTTGAACCTCTCCCCAATCCTCCGACCATCCCAAAGCATCACCAAAAGCTTTAGGAGCGACGCTCTCTTCAGAAATTGCATTAAACCAATATAAAGCTCGATTATTCTATCCTTTTACAGAATATTAATTACATTTTGTACAACTACATATATTGATATTTTATTCTTAGTCCTTATTTTACTAGTACATTAAAATATAATGAGTACTTCACACTTTTGGAAGATTCTAACTCTCTAAAAAATCGACATTAAAATTGTCTGTTTTTTTCAAATCCTGACTCTTTTCGCATTTCATCACGATAGATAAAAGAGCCACTCATTAACGGGACTTAAGTATTAGTTAACACAGGGTCAGCGCGGTGTATCGTGACTCGTGAGTCATGCCAGTTGGTATAAAATTCGTCTTTTTCTCGGCGATATCTTCGCGCCGGAAACTGGCGAGTCTTGTCGGGAAAAGAGAGGAGAAAACGGGTTTGAAAAAGCCAGTCACGTTACGGATGAACGTAAAACGTCGCGAGAGAATCTAAAAAGACTTTTACACGAGAAGAAATAATTCATTCACGACTCCGGAAAATCCTCAAACTACAAACGCTGCTTCTTTCCTCTCTTGCATTATCCACGATGATAAAAATTTAAAAAAATTCAGAATCTAAATTTAAAATTAAAAAAAAAAAACTCCTTTATGTAGTTCATTACAGAGTAAAACACAAAGTTTGATTTCATTTAATTTCAGCAATTAAATCCCATCACTTCTGTATCAAAATTCTCTGACCCTCGAAATTGGATCGATTATTGATTATGATCGACATGCAATTAGATTGAATTGCAATTAAAGCTTAATGAATTTTAGAGAGCCGGTGGTTCATGGTACCCTGAAATTCATTAAAAGGATCGTCGGACGAGCTGCGAAGTGTGGGTGGTTGTATAAAGGGGGTGGGAAGGGGGAGGGTTGATAAGTGTCGAGACGAAGGAAAGCGCCTTCAAAGGACGTCAATAGGTTTCGGGGGGCGGGAGTGTTGAGGACAAACCAGGCCTCTCGACGAGAATATTAAATTTTCAGCGGGCTTGAGCCCGTTTCGTTTAATTATACGACTTGTTTCCGGGCGAAATGACGTTATTCACGCATTGGTTAATTCTGGCTGCGGAAAAAAATGTCCCGCTTAATACAAATACGGCGATAAAATAAATAATTCAGAGCAGCACGCCCATGAGAAAAAAAGAAAATAAAGAGAAATCTTGAAGTTTTGGGTGACGAAATTTGCGAGGGTCATTATTAGTATTTTTCTCAAGTGTGATTTATATTTGAAATTTAGCGTTGAACATTTTTTTTTGTCACACTTGTTCGCAGAATTCTGAATTTTAATTTTAGAAGACTGAGGAAAAAAAAAGAAATATTTATACGGTAAATAAAATACTTAGTGAAGGAGCATTATGCTTTGTTTTTATAGCGACACGCGTTCAGGAAGTTACTTTAAGCACCCATTCGCTCTTAACGTTACTTTGCCCCCTACAGCGATTTCAACTTTTTATTACAACCTCAGTGGCGTATCGCTGAACTTAGGAAAAGTTCACACTGAAGAAAGTAATTAATCGTTTAGCCAGGTTTTCTCTTAATTCAACCATTTTTTTTTTTCTGTTTCAAATGAAGATAAAATCTTTTAAGGCCATCGTGCCTCAATCAGAAACTACATATAATAATAACTCAGATTTTCCAGGCAAGTTAAATATTCTTCATTCTTTTCTTTATTGGCCGCAAAGCTTGGAATGTAATAAAAATATTTATAAATTTGAATTACGCCCTGATTGTAGCGCGTAATTTAAACTTAAAATTCTATTCTTGAGAGGTTTACTCTCATCTACTAAGCGAGCAGTAATTTTGAATGGAGCGTGGAATGAATCAGTTATCGCATAATGTCGTGATATGGAAATAATAATAATTAGTGCGACAATAAAATATTTTTTTCAATTGATATCCCTTGGGTAATATGCTGGAGTCTCAGAGAAAAATGACCCAACGCAATGTCCGAGCCAGAATCGCCATTTGCGATTGTCGTAAGCGTACGGTTAGCGCTATTTCAATTTCGTCACATTTGATGTTGCCTGGCGCCCGTTTTATGATCATGCCCATAAACCTTAACGGCTGTGAAATCTAAGCAGCGATAAGCTCGCGCGTTTATTACTCGATCCACCATTATCGCTAGGGAATCAATTCATTCGCACATATCGATACCATACCAAAGAGCCAATTTCATCCCTTAATTATGATTTTAGGATTTTACGAGAATTCCTATAAACATCATCAAAATTTACGACTAAATTTATAACTGCAGGCTTAAATTTTATAACAACATGTTTCAAAGGCTTTGGGCGTATTAATTGAATTAAAACTGTATTCTGAACTAAATGACATTGAATCTTGAATCTTTTCCAGTTTATATTTAAACAAAATATATGATCGGCAACAGGAAACGACAGAATTTATGATGTGCAGATTTTTTGCGGAAGATGTAAATGAGCATCTATTTGAGTGAAGTAGAATATACGAAGAATGATATCGAATATCGGAGGGAGTAGAAGTGAATCAACGATGGGAGAATGTTGGACGTAAATGTGCATGAACGATCGCCAGGATTGGCGTTGAATACGAGAGAGCACTGGTGGATGCGACGGCCGACGGGCAATCAACGTAAATCACTTGGTTGATGCTCAATTTAACAAGAAGGGCTATTATGATCGTGGTCTCGAGTAACGAGCACAGGGAGCGGTTTCGCGACTCCTAACGATAAATGCGATTGTTAATCTCAAGTCGATTCTCTTTTCGATAATGAAATTTCTTCAACCATATATCTTCTCTCATCAGTTCTTCAAATCACTTCACAAGCTTCATTCAATAATATTCATCTGATTATGAGCCAAATCAACCAAGAGACTATATCTAACATTCAAAATCCATTATCTTGGCCAACGTCAAAATTATTTGCTAGATCGTTAATTTTTCTTGTCCCCATCAACTTCCATTCCTTAAGTCCAGCTTTACAATTCAAGCACTAAATTCAAACACAGGAATCTTGTAAATTCAATTGAAGAGTTTAGCATTAGAAATAGAACGATAACGGGAGAAGGAAATGAGAGTTGCTTTTGACGTTTAGAGAATCCTTGTGCAGTGTTCTTGATACCCTTAGAATCGACTTCACCGCCAAAAGCACCCCCGGTTAATCGATGATTCACAAACAGTAGTTGCCCACATTGATCCTTCGACCCAAACTCCTTTAAAGCTTGTTTAAGCGATTACCGATTGTCGGGTTTCCAAAACCTCTCGCTTAGTCTACCCACAAATTTAAGGGTTTGCCTTTAATTTCAGACCTTCAACCAATAAACTCCCATTTATAAAGAATATTAATAATAAAATTATAATTTCATGCCAGAATGCCTTCATAACTATAGACGTCTTTAACCTACTTTTCATTTTTTTTTTGTTTAGTTTTTTTTTTTTTTTTTTTTTTCATTAGCAAAAGACTAATGTCACCTACTTTTAAAAGAAGCCCATTTTTTCAAGTAAACCTACTTTCACCCTTAAAAATTGTAGAAAGAGGTTGGTCTTTAAAATTCAGAAGAAGTCGAGCTCAGTGACGTAGATTCGTCCTTGTGTCGCTACAAGGATCGCATCCTGACACGGTGACCCCCTCAAACCCCCTCATCCCCCGTCACTTCTTATCGCTCCCGAAGCGCCGTTCCATCCATCTTCCTTTCTTTCCATTTTCTTGGAAGAGTCCTCCTCTCGTATCCAACATCACCAACGCCAACCACCACATCGAGCTCGATCCCTCTTTCTCTCGGCGCCCTGTAAACTCCCTCGGAACACCCCCAACCCTCTTACCCCTAATCCATCCCCTTCGTCCCAGGGTAACCCTCTGCCCTCGGGTTTTCTCCTTGCTCCTCGATCCCCTCGCTCTGTTCACTAATTGCACATTCTTCGCATAGTTTCGCCACCCTCCGGGGTTATAGTCAACTCCCCTACCCCCATACCACCCTCAACATCCTGGCTCCATCGCGCTACCCTTCGTACTATCTCCCTCCATTTCACCCTACAACCCATCGGCCCACAAACTCAACTCTGTTCATCCGTCTCTCTTCCACCTTCTACTTCGCTTCTTCTCACACTCCTGACTACATCGCCTTTTCCACTCCCCAGGAGCGTAAGGTGAAATTTCTATAGGGGTGAGGATTCTCGACTTTTAAGGAATTCTAAGTTTAGAGACAAATTTGTATACATATATACATTTACTCTTATTTATATTGTATACGCTCTAAAGTTATAAGCTAGCTGTAAAGTTATATCAAATTTTGTGCTCATTAAATGAGCACAGAGTCAGCACTTTATTTTAATTAATCACGAAATGAGCACTTTCACGGTGTCAGTAATATGGCAATTTGAAATTGCGCTTTTTTTATCGGTCAAATTCTCTTTTCTTGGACCAATTTAATTTGTTTATTTTAAACTGGAAACAATTTAAAAACATGAATTCATTTGCATTGAAAATAATCCGGTATAAAAAAATTACAACTAACTAAGCTTCAATTTTAAGTTTAAATTTCCCATCAGAAAATAGAATAAACTATACAGATCATATTTGTTTGCGCCACTTGAATTGAGGCGCGAAATTAAAATTGAGATATGTTGCCCGGGGTAGCTATTCGCGCAAATGTCAATGAAATCAACTTCATGTGTGATATTTAGATATAATTATGGTGCGAGATTCAAACATCAAAATCTTCTTTCCTTACTAAATTTTTTTTCCTTGAATTAAAAATTATTTTCATTAATTTTATCCAGCCAAAGTTTATACCCAAATCAGTTATATTCAGACTTTTTATTTTTAAAATGAAAAGGAATTTTTCAATTTAAATTTCGCGCCTTTGCCTCATATATGGAGTTATATATAAGCGCGGCTTTTTCAATTTGCCGCGAAATTCAAATTGGATATTTTTTTCCCGAATTTCGAATTACTTTCCACCTCAGATTCTATATTGAAATAAAATCAGTCATTTTATGGAAAATAGTTTCCACGTAGGTAAATGTTCTTTGATACATAAAGAGCAGACTTTTCGACCAATAACAAAACTTTTACAACCTCTAACTTGCTTTTGTAGACGAGAGAGAGAGAGAGAGAGAGAGAGAGAGAGAGAGAGAGAGAGAGAGAGAGAGAGAGAGAGAGAGAGATGTAAAAAAATGTAAAAAAGGGATCAGGGAGTAAAAGCCTTTCGCTTATGGTTTCCTCTAGTCGCAAGTTCTTTATTGGTATAAGACGTTGTTCGTCTTTCGATTTGAGAGACCGTCTCCAAAACCCACAGCTTGGAATAACCCCGTAAAACGCATCGTAAAATGGAAAGAGATTAAAGCGCTAGCTTCGGGAACGCGGGAGTGTATATTCGTGGATTTACGAGAACGATAAACGGGATTACGCGTTCCGTAAACCTTGAACGGTCTTTCAAGTAAGTCGCACAGTTTTCTACGTATAGGCTTTTTCTCCTATAAAATCTAAATCTACTGTATTATCAGCAATTTTAATTTTATATCAGAATCATAGTGTCACACTTACACACAATTTCTAAGTTTCAATTGATTCTGGCGCGAAATTCAAATTTCAATCCGTTTAATTGCTTTTCATTAAATGAAGATGAGAAACTGATGAAAATTAAAAAAAAAAAATAAATTAGGGATGAAAGAGACGAGCTGGTATGAAGACTGCAAGAATATGAGACGTAATTTTATGTCGAAAGGGCTCAAGTCGTGAATTAATATTCATTACGTTAAAATGTCAGGAGCAAAGCGGGTACTTGGCTGCATAAATATGAAACAACGCTTCTTCGCTGCCGTTTTTGTGCTAATTAAAATACCTTGGCTAGTAAAAGGCGAGCGCGGGCCTCAGGAACGACGGCTCGTTTCGAAACTTTCCGGGAAAGATGGAAGTCAACTGGTCTATCACTTCCGTACACTAAGCTTTTCTTCCTTACCCAGAAACTCATTCGTTTTCCGATGAGACCACAATTTTTAATAAAAATCTAAAAACTCCTGAGAAACTCGAACAAACTTATCCTCAAAACAAAAGCTTCGACACAAAATATGTACATTTAACAGTATTTTATATAAATAATAATATATACTTGCATGAAACGTATACAAATATATACGAATTCAAAACAAATACATTTAGCTTTATTTTATTTTTATATAAATAAAATTACCACGAAACGGTAGTTAATTAATGAGCAATCCTTTGACATGGTGCTGAGGGAATTTTGTTGAGTTGAATAAATTTCGTTTGAACCAAACTGAGAACATTTCACTCTCTGTATTCGCGTAGGACTTGCGCCTCCATCTTTGCCACCTATTACGTTCGAGTTTAATTAAACTTCGCGAGCTGTCAAAGGACTCGCCATGTCGGCAAGACGGACAATGCGGACGCAGATTATTACATCGCCCTCGTCTTGTCCCGAGCTCTGGATATCCGGGCGACCTCCGCCAGAGAAACGTTCTCCTATGTGATAAATTTCTCTGTATGTGTGTGATGTGAGTTGCGTCTGTAATGGCCCATCTCTCCACTCAACTTTCGTGCGTGTGTAGTGTACGTTTACCTACGAGGATCATGAGCGGAGAATGCGACACACACAAAGCGATACTGACCTCGTCAGTTCATTGAATAGAAGCCTTCAAGATGAGAAGTCGATGCGAATTGGATTTTACGAGTTCGAAAATCCCAGAAATCTCCTCTCTAATTTCAAAACCGTAGCTGACAAAATGTGGAATGGGGCGAAAATAGAAATTATTCAGATTTAAATTTCGCGGCGCTAAATAAAGTTTGAAAGTAATACAGAATATTATCCAAGTAGATAAACACGATGTGACCAGACCGGGCAAGTTACCAGTAACTTATTAATATTACCGTATTTTACTAAGGCAATTTAACAGACTCAAGATTCTAGACGTTTTTCTTCTAAAAAGTCTTCATCTTATTTGATTTGCTCTTTCTTTAAAAGGGAATGAAATTTGTAGAAAAATCGGAGGGTTGGCTTGATCGTCCATAAATCTGTATCTGTTCGAGGGGTAGTGAGAACGATCCTTGGAGGTAGAAAGGTCCACAATACCGTATCAATGCCCATAATTTCGCGCTTCGACGAACGTCGCGGCAGCGGATTATTGGATCGAATATCGAGCTAGGAAGTAGGGTGGCAATTGGTGTCTCGACTTGGGAGTCGATAGGGGAATCTGGTCATCGACGAAGGTGAAGAGGTCAAAGATTTCCCAACCCTGAGTTGAAAAAGGATATGTCTGGGGTAAAATTGGTTTAAAAATTCAATTAATTGTAAGTATAAGTCGTCCTATGTTAGTATTAATTAATAGTTATTACCATTAATTCATTTTTTATCTGTTTATTAATCTAACAAGTTATTACATCCAACACTGAAACGTGACGAAAATAGAAACTAAATTAAATCAATTAGTTCAGATGCAAATGGCGCGATTGAGTAACGTGATTCATCCGTCTGACTAGAACGACTTTTCTACTTGGCCGATCACCTCGCACCACTTGCCTCGCCAAAGAGGCCTTTCACTACTTCTCCAACAGTTCCACTAATTGTTTAACCCTTTGCGGCATAGTGGGACACTCAGCGTCTCACCTTTTTCTCCAACGTTTTACTACTTTTTTTAACTACTTTTTTAACAACAAGTACCGGGTTTTTTATTTTTCCTAAGTCTCTAAGATATGAATGAATATAAAAAAATGTTATCCGTCATTAATTGTTAATTATAAAAATAATGTATGTAAACAAATAGTCCAAATTGGTGCTTTTTCACGGAGTGCAACTGACCCAAAAACCAGGATGACACCTGCAGAGTATCCATGTGCACTAACACTACAACATTTTCACAGACATTGCACTAACACTACACTGAGAAACTCTGTGTTAGAAAAATTACTATTATCGATAGCAAGTAGGGGCAAAATCCCAAAATTGAGACATTTTAATATTTAAATAATATATTATACTATTTTTATAAGAAGGTTTCCTATTTCATAATAGCAAGCTTTATTATTTTTTTTAGTAAAATCCGATGTAGGAAAAATTATTAGAGAAATTAACAAATTGTACAAAAAGAATAGAAGTAATAAGTATTTTAAATAACATAATATAGTAAATATGTTGGAGAAATTAGTATTGTCTGTAGGAAAACGGAGTTTATTATAGACATTTTCTAATTTTTGTAACAGAGGTTAATATCAATTAAAAAAATTGATCCCAAATATTACTAACTGATTTAGCAGGAGGCATCGAGCCTGGGACCGGGAGAAGCCGAGCGTACTCGACGTGTGTCGATCGCCTATTAACGGATTCACATGTTTTTGTTTTTAAATGTGTTTATGTCAGTTTATGTTCGTGAACTTTCTATCATTTAGGTCATATGGACGTTTTCATTCCAACTCTCATAATATCTTATAGG
>UCOH01004536.1:0-37504 GCA_900474275.1 Synergus japonicus | reverse complement strand
TATATATATATATATAAGAAAAAGTAAATGGCTGAATTTACCATTTAAAATAGTTAAGATGCGCTCTGAACGCATTTTTCCTGGAAATTAGTCAATTTTACTATTTCAAATTGTAACTTTTACAATGAAAATAGCAGGGTTTACAATTTTCTTATCACAAATTACAATTTGAAATAGTAAAATTGACTAATTTCCAGAAAAAAATGTGTTCAGAGCGCATCTTAACTATTTTAAATGGTAAATTCAGCCATTCCCTTTTTTCCATGTATACACACTAAATTTGAATCAGTCCAAACTGATTCACAGTCAATTTTGACTGATTCAAACAGTCCGGATTCGACGACTGACATATCAGTCACTTTGACTGTTTCAAAACAGTCATTTCAAGTGACTGATGAAATCAGTCAGTTTAATTGATTTAATAAGTCACATTGATTAATGTGATCAGTCACTCTAATTAATTCAATCAGTCATTCTGACTAATACAATCTGTCATTTTTATTAATTTAATCAGTCATTTTGACTGTTGAAATCGGTAATTCTTATTAACTTAATCAGTCATTTGAAGTATTTAATAATATAGAAAAATTTAATAAACTCTGGTTACACTTTTTAAAATATTTACTTAAAATATATAAATATTCCTTGAATATACACTTAAAGATTTAAGGTCACACATTCTTAAATATTCTTAAGGTGTAATCGGCTGGAATCGCGTTTTAATCGCGTTTTAATCACCAAAAATTAAAAGAGAGCCTGACAAACGTGGATTGCTTGCTGTTCAGCTACTGAAAAAGTCGACGAAGACTCTCGTCGATTTTTTTTTAAAATTACGTGCCCTTATTTGGCAAACGGTGGTTCTTTGGTAGTTTATGTTTTGCGCTGATCAATTTATAACTTGTTCAATCTTTCTAAAGTTGCTTTCTTGTATTCTTGTCATCACTTGCTTTCGAGGTCACCTGAATTTGCCGAAAAACAAAACATGCTCTCTAAATCTGAATTAGTGAAAAGTAGGTCACTGATTTACTTTAGTTAAAAATTCTACTAATTGTTAGTCATTTTTGACTAAAACTTTAGTGAAAAGTTGAAAACTTACTAATTGAAATAGTGAAATACAACTAATAATTAGTGAAAGTTTTCACTAAAGTTAATTAGTGACCTACTTTTCACTAATCCAGATTTAGAGAGTGAAATGACTGATTAATTTGTCATTTCGAAAATGATAAACAAGTCAGTCAATTTTATTGACTATCAATCAGTCGTTTGAGATGACTGATTGGATCAGTCACTAATATTGACTGATTAATCAGTAAAAACTACTGATTTGTCAGTCAAAATGACTGAATTTTCTGTCAAAACGGATAAATGTTTACTCTGAGAAGACAATAACATTTTTCAAGTTGCTAAAAATCAATTCGGTTCTTATCCCTTTCTTTTAATAAAAGGAATCACCTCCCTAACTCTAAAAATCACACACACACCCTCGAGAGGGTAGCATTAAGGACGACGAGGGCGTGAGAAATCTGGAAGAAATATATGGTAGAACGAGTATTACATGGGAGTCGTGTATCTACGAGAAATATTTGGTCCCTTTTCGTGGGTGTCGATAGACCGTGAAATCCGGGTAAAAGAAGCGTATGTTCGTTCAACGACGGGAGATTTATCACGACGACGCGCAATTCAGTATTATAGGGTTTTCGTTGAATATTTGGATGTTCGATGGACTTAAACTCACGGTGCCACTTGGAAATTCCACACTGGTCTCTCGTTCAGCGTTGTGGTTAGTGTGAACCTTAACCTCCAGTCGAGTTTAGCGCACTATAACGAGATAACGACCAACACCGAAAGATATATCGTGTGACGGGACACGAAATTTACTATAAAGTTGGTCAACTATACTAAGGATATAATAACTTAGAACAACAACAATCCATTTTCAGTATATGCACTTCTCAATCAAGGTGACAGATTTTTTATTCCGTTCATTGATCCAACTCCTTTATCAGCTTTCAATGATTCCCAATGTTTTATTCCCGAATTTTCTTCACTGTCAAAAAAAACTTCAATTACTTTAGTTGAAGTTTTTTACAATTACCGTAGCTGAATGAATATCCAATCAAAAGTAGTTGAAGTTTCAACAAAATAACTGAATTTTCAATCAGAGTAAATGAAAAATGGTCGAATTTTCAATACATTTCTAACAGTGTTTATACAAATCAGGAAATATTTGAAGCCATAAAATGAATTTTCCTGGATTCCGTGGTAATATTTTATTGTAAGTCGACAGGAAGATGTTATTTTTTCGTTAAAACAAACAAATAAAAACATATATATATATATATGAGCAGAAGCGAGAATCCTTTCTGGACTGAGAGGTTTCAAGGATCCTTTATGGGAGTTCTACCTCTGGGAAGTCTGATAGACGTGCCGATAAAACTTTGGTGGCACCTAAATCAACAGTCGTGGATTCTGAAGATCGAAGGGCCACGGGCAGTCTACTGGCCAATCCCCACATATGCGGATCGCTTCTTCTCACTTCTCCCTTTTCATCTCTTCTCCCTGGTGGTACAAACTCTACGTCGACTATAGATCTTTTAGGCTCGTTGCCCTAGGGACTCCAGTTCCACCTTTAAACCCACCTGGTACCGCAAGTGGCTAGATTTTCCTTTTCCTTTTCAATTAAAAATTCGATCAGATTCGTTCAACACTAGTATCATCTAATTTCCAACATCATCCATTTATCAAAAATTCATTTATTCTTCCTCATCTTCTGCCTCAGAAAAATTTATTGTGAAATATGCTGAAGTGTTTTTAATTTTACCTCATCTATAATTGCCAGTATTTATCTATCGGAGGAAACATAGATGTAAGAGTGGCTGGTCGAACCATCGGTTTTATTTTCATCGGATGACGATCTTCTGAATCCCATCCTTTGTACTTTCAACGCTGAAACAAAGGTCCCTTAATTATTTCCACGCGATTTTCCCAGATATGTAGGGAACGTACGAAGCTACTGCGATTTCGCAAACGTAAAAATGTAATTGCGCGAAATGTATCAAAGTAACGAGCCGGAACATCGTGTTGAGTATCAGGAGGATATCTTCCTTGCTCCCCTGCTCCCTTCTACCTCACGGATTCCAATCCGCCTCCGCCGACAGCCGTCGACTATCGATTTAAACATTAGTGCTTCGCTGTGATAATAGAATCGTTTACGTACACGTCCGCTTTCAGTATTTAATCTATTGGTCGCGATTTCCGTTTTCTTTTGACTCAGACTTTCTTTGGTAGTTTATGTTTTGCGCTGATCAATTTATAACTTGTTCAATCTATCTAAAGTTGCTTTCTTGTATTTCTTGAATTGCTCTGACTCAGTTTAAAATACAAGAACGAACGCGCGCTCCGCGCGCGCATTTGCATTCTTTTTCAATATTATATAATTTATTATATTGTATTTCTCTAATCTCTTAAAATCTATGTTAAACTTCGTGAAAATCTCTTAAATTTTTCAGAAACTTCTTGAGATTCTTGTCAATTCAATGATAACAATTAATCAAATCCCTTTTTATTATCCTTTAAAATCCATTAAAAGTATTAGAAATATCTTCAAATTCCATGAAATCCTTTAAATTTCTCTCAAAATCATTTAAATAGCAGAAAAATCTCTCGAAATCACTTAAAATTATTAGAAATCTCCTAAAATTCCTTAAAATTTCAGGATAATATTGCAAATTCCTTAAAACCTCATAAAACTCTTACAAAGCTATTAAAATCCCTTAAAATTTCACGCAATATCCTAAAATCCCATACAATTCTCCAAAATCGTTTTAATATCCTAAAAATCTCTTGAGTTTCGTAACAATCACTTAAAAATCGTTAAAAATGCACATAAAAACCTACAAAATCTTTAATCTCTTGAAATCCATATTAAAATATGTGAAAATCTTTAAAAATTTCTAAAAACCTTTGGAAATTTCTCAACTCTTAAAATCTCTTCAAATCATTAGATATTTCATCAAATTCCATGAAATCCATTAAAATTCTCACAAAATTATTTAAATATCAGTAAAATCTCTCGAAATTACTTAAAATTATTAGAAATCTCCTAAAATTCCTTCAAATTTCAGGATAATATTTCAAATTCCTTAAACCATCATAAAACTCTTACAAAGCTATTAAAATCCCTTAAAATTTCACGCAATATCCTAAAATCCCATACAATTCTCCAAAATCGTTTTAATATCCTAAAAATCTCTTGAGTTTCGTAACAATCACTTAAAAATCGTTAAAAATGCACATAAAAACCTACAAAATCTTTAATCTCTTGAAATCCATATTAAAATATGTGAAAATCTTTAAAAATTTCTAAAAACCTTTGGAAATTTCTCAACTCTTAAAATCTCTTCAAATCATTAGATATTTCATCAAATTCCATGAAATCCTTTAAAATTCTCACAAAATTATTTAAATATCAGTAAAATCTCTCGAAATTACTTAAAATTATTAGAAATCTCCTAAAATTCCTTCAAATTTCAGGATAATATTTCAAATTCCTTAAACCATCATAAAATTCTTACAAAGCCATTAAAATCCCTTAAAATTTCAGGAAATATTCTAAAATCCCATACAATTCTACAAAATCGTTTTAATATTCTAAAAATCTCTTGAAATTCACGTTAAAATTAGTGAAAATCTCTAAAAATTTCTAGCAACCTCTGGAAATTTCTCAACTCTTAAAATCTCTATAAATCATTAGATATTTCATGAAATTCCATGAAATCCTTAAAAGTATTACAAAATCTTTTATAAATTCGAAATATTTTTTAAAAACCCTTAAAATTTAACGAAAACCTTCGTAATCTTTGTAAATTCTACAAATCTTTTAAAAATCATAAGAAGATTTTGAAATTCCTCAATAAAATTCCCTATAAAATTTGTAATTCCTAATTTAAATCCCACAAAGTACATATTTTAAAAGTCATAAAAGTACCTTGAAGTCCGATTGATATCTGATTAAAGTCGTAAAAAAATTCTAAAAATTCCCAGAAACTTGTTAAAATTCTTTAAAATTCTACGATATAAATTTGAAATCCCATTATCTCCCATGAAATCTTTAAAAATTCCATAATATTCCCTTAAAATTCCTAGATTTTTAATGTATTTTGAGTTTAGACTCCTGACAAAATGATTATTAACGAAAGCAAATTCAAAACTTCAAACTCAATTCACATAGAATTTACGATTCGGCAAGTATCGATTGTTGAAAATCGCTATCGATACTTACACGACGATTCAGGAGTGCGGAATAGGCGTTACGATATTTCGACTTCGACTCAATCATCTTTTTAGAATAGATTGCATTTAATATTGCATTTAAAAAAATGCAATTTAAATCGATTCGATCGAAAATCAATTACTTCCTGTCAAATGACTCATTGGCAAAGACTAACTGATATCAATATCACGATATTACCTATAGTGCCAATCAGTCCTAATATCAAAGTACGATTCTAATTGAATTGGTATGTTTCTGAGTCGCTGAATGAAAATAGGAAGAGTCGTAAAGATATAATTGAAAGATGGTGGAAATATTCCATTAGAAGTAAAAGAGTATTTCTAGATAAGTGAAACTTAGGGGTAGAAGAAATGCACAGTGATAGGTATATACAAAAGATGGATGGACTGACAATTTAATAATATTAGCTGCTCCTAAAAGGAATCATAAAGTTGGGTTCAATCAGTCTGATCAGATTCTGATTAAGTGCATGTATATATATATATACACTATCTTCAGAACCTAGTAAAATGAAAGAAAACTTTCAAGAGGAAACTTCTCTCACAAAGAATAATCTAATAGTGTATTGAAGTTTACTTTCCTCTTGAAATACCTTAGTTAATTTTAATAAAATTACTAACGAAAGCCACCATTAAATGCTCAATAAATACGAACTCAGTTAATAATTATATTCCCAATCATTGTTTGTACAGTAATTTCAATACCAATGGCTATTTGGCTGAACTTTCTGCATGCCTGTCATATAATTTTATGACTTTTTTAAGTTCTACACTGAGAAAAATGTTTGATGCGGACAACAAAACTTTTTGTTGCTATAGAAGCAACAAAAATTGTTTGGTTATGCCAATCAAATCTTCAAATTCATTTGAACCAACAAAATCTGAGTTTTAGTTGAATTAACAAAACTTTGGTTGGTTCAACAAAAATTTGGTTGGCACAACCAAAAATCTTTGTTGCTTCTACAGCAACAAAATTTTTTGTTGTCCGCACCAAACATTTTTCTCTGCGTAAGTATTTTTTGTATTGAATAAATCGACCCTTTTTAAAAAAAATGTAAATGTTTCGTTGAATCTCGCGCTACAAACACTGACAGTAGAAATGGTAGGCTTGCAAGGGGTTTTCTTCTATTGATGATATTGATGGGAAACATAAAGAGAAAAGAGGTTGTCGTTCGTCGCTGTCCCGCTGGGAAATGCATTGACCCGGTGAAACTTCCGGTGTCACGGAAGGCCATTATCGCCTTTTATTGATGCCATAAATGCGTACGGAGATTCGCTCTCGTTTAGATACATTCTTACCCGACACTTTCAGCCATATCTTCAACAAATTTTCTCTTGCACGGTCGTTACTATTATGGCGTATTTGCTATTTACTACCAGGATGGTTCTAAAATGAATAAAGTAATTCGAGGTATATGTATTTCTTGAGGCATATAATTTAAAATAAATTACGAAGGAATTTGCAATTCAAAATTTGCACTATAAAAAGGAGGCATTATGCAGATTTTTTGATTCAACGGTTCGATAAAATTTGTTTACTGAAAATAGAATTATCAAGAACTAAGCCAATTTCCCATGGAAAATCTTTCCCTTGTTTCTAGTACAAATACTAGACATGGAATTTACCAAGTCAGGTAAAAGCCTTCAATATGAATGTCTGGCAATTCTAAATTTGTGAATCTTCGAAGAAGAGGTGAGCCAGGTTAGTCACGAAGGTCTATCGAATGCTCAGAGGTAATAATATTTATCGATTTCCAATTATTACTCCCTCTGTGCAATGCCGTATCTCGCATTCTGACAGTTTCTGGTACGCCTTGAGCATCAATCTCCCCTTCTTCGATCAAGTCTCGTAGTTTTTATACAGCAGTAAGAATACCACTGTTATGCGATGCTTGCGTAAAACAGTTTCACGATCCAAGTGTCGCATAAACTTTTAGAAGGTTGGTATACGGTTCGTACGTGAAAGCATAAATTTTAGGAATATAGTACGACGCACGTGCGTAGATTGCTCGTAAAAAGCCTAGACGAGCCATTCGTAAAAACATGAAGACTCCTATGCTCGCAAAATCTTACTGTTGCTAACTTTACGAGATCTACAACGCAAAGCTGCTCGCAATACGATAAGACGGAAACGATTTGCTGCAGTTCCTTATACATCCAATTTTCTTTATAAATTGCGCGATTTTATTTATTTAAATTTATCTATAAACATTTTTTAAAGTACCTTTTTTTTTTAGTTTCAAGTTTTAGATGAAGGCGATAAAAGAAAAAGTTGTCATGATTTTTCCGTTACGATCAAGGAAGATGTGTTAAAGAGTAAATGAAACAAAGGACTGGTAAAGAAGTCTCTTTTAGAACGGATACCTAAATGTTTTACGATGGAACCCATTTTACTCTGGACTCTGGACCGTCAACCAACACCCTACAAAATGCGCCTATCTTTATCGCTGCTTTGTAATTTTCTTTCATCGCACTATTTCTTGCAGGTTGCCACTTTGATGAAAGCAGATATAGCGATCTCAGGTGCCTCGAGAATGATAAGATACCTTTCTAATCCCTGGAGACAATCTGTGAAAAATGGCATTTTTAGTGCAGCAAGTTTTCTTTAGAAATATCTAATATTAACTATATAAATATTCTATAATCAATTATTATTAACATGCAAAAAGTCTTGTCATTTTCTAGCTCGACTTAAATTTCATCATTTCTTCTGCTGACATTTAAATTGTCAGTTACGACTACTAATAAATTGTTTTTGTGCATTCTTGCTACACTTTATACTTAAGGGGTTATTCTACTTTATACGCTTAAAAAAAAGAGCTATTTTACAACATTTTTTTTGAGTATATGTCAAGAAAGATATGGATATAAATATTTTTAGGTATGATAAAACATGTCTTAAAATACGTAAATAAAATTGTTTTTTATTTATTTTATTGCATTGTTATTGTTTTAAACGCGTTTTTCTCAAAACAGCGTTTTTAAAACGGTGCCAAGGATTTTATGAAAACTATTCGACCGATCCTTATAAAATTTAAACCACGCATTCTACACATATTGAACTAGGTCTGTTGCCTATAATATATTAAAAAATAACATTTTCACTAATTTTTTAAACAAAATAACAGTGAAAAAAATTCATTTTTTTCTTTTTTTTAAATTTTTGTCAGCCATTTTGTTATTTTTTCATAAATATTAATTATTATAGACAACAGACCTAGTTTTAGTAACACTGAAGCAAAGCCACTTTGTATTTTTGTTTTCAGCTGGCATACCCCTGGTACCGTTTACCCTTTTGATTTTGAAAAGCCTACGCACAATCATTATTTTTAATATAAACATTGAATAAAGTTAATAAAAAAAAATTTTTTTATGCAGTTTAATACATGTTTTATCATAACTAAAAATATTTATTTCGATATCGTTCATAATATACTCAAAAAATATGTTCAAAAATAGCTCTTTTCTTCAGTTTATAAAGTAAAATAACCCCTTAATTATGTAATTGTAAAAACATTTTTAAATTCATTCCGATGCACTTTCAAGATTTTCTCTATGACTTTTTATCGAATTGATCTAAGGATTAAATGGTGATGGTCGTAAGAATTCTTTTCTCTTTTATTGGGAAGCTTAGAGCTGCAATAGTTTGAAAATGCTAATAAGAAAATAAATTAATATAAATAAAATGAAAAACCGGGATAATCTTTTTGTTATTTTTATCTTTAAACTTCTCCTGCCTTGAATAGCTTCTTTAACATTTTTTTCCGGGAAAAATTATAATGTCAATATTCCGAAGTTCGCTTCACCAATAGCGAAACAGGTGCTGCACCTTTAATGACTCTCAGAGAATCTTCGGCACAGCCCTTCAAGTTTTACGAGGCACTCGAGGTATAGGAACCGCTGTGGGTTCCGGAAGCAGGATTTGAATTTACTGTCACTAGCGGATTTACCTTTCGCTTGATTTCACGCACTCCATAGCTTACAAAAGCTGACTTGATCCAAATCGCTACGTGAGAAATCCACTTTATATATATGAAAGTATTCAAGAAATTTTCTCCAATAATTACAGATTACAGTTTCATGCCATTGTCTTAAAAATAAAAGAATTATCGATATTTTTATTTATTTTCAATAGTGATCTGAAACAGAGTTGTTCTCCGAATTTCAGAGAAAATTTCTTATTCCTAGTGATAGTGAAAGATAATAAATGGGGAAAGTTGTCTATTGCAATCACATCTTTTACATGAAAAGTATAATAGACGTTTAAAAATATGTTCTCTTCGCGCGAATTGGATAATCTATGTATTTTCTCGCAAATTACTGTTCGTAAAATTTTAAGGTGTATATTTTGCTTATTTATTACTGTAATCAATTTTGCACTTTTAAGATTCGAGGAGCTATATTTGTTTGTTAAATTTTTGTAAAATTGTTGCCTTCTTTTTAATACTCAAAAAAATGTCTAGTTCAAATAACTAGAATGATAGTTACATCAATCGGAAAAGATAATAAGTGCATATTTTACCAAAATTCTGGTTAATTTAAGCCGACATTTTTTTGAGTAAAAATTCGAAGAGTTTTGAGTCCCTCGAAATGAAATAAAGACTATCTTCTCATAAGTATAAATAATAATAATAAGTATTGCAATCCGCATCCCACAATACCCTCCAAACACAATAAAAATCGCATAATTTTATAACGACCTTAAAATCATTCTGTAATACCAACAAAAGAATGCCACACTATAACATGCTTTTTTAGAATCAATAAACTCTTTTATAGCCTCTACCTACAATAGTCAAACAACTGCTTCATTTTTTGTGACCTCAAAAAACTAAATCTTCATAAGAAAGTAGAAAAACCAATATTTACTTTCCTATCACAATTTCCAACCAGTGACGGCTCTTTTAAGCAGAATTAGAGAAAAGCTGATCATTAATTTATTTTAGTAAACATTTTTAGTAATTGTTAGTGATTTATCAATAAAATTTCAGTGAAATTGTGGAAATTTTTACTAAAGTAAATTAGCGAACGACTGTTCAATAATTCAGATTAGATATTTCTAAAAACATTTCTTCAGAAAAAAATATATTCAATTCTTTTTGAAATTTGAGAAAATGGTTAGAACCAAATTCAGTGTTTAACTCTGGTTACCAAACATCAAAAGCAATGATTGGTTTCCGTTTCCGGTCTAGTGTCACAAGTCGCGAAATCGTCTTGGCGAATCCGAACGGTGGTAATAACGAGGGTAACAATTATGAATGAATTTCTGGGTTTTTGTGATATCTACCAAGTGACCGGACTAGTTGCGGTCCAGTGAGCATTATGACGACAATTAAAATATTAGTCTCCTCGTAAACGACATTGGTACCTTTGCACGGAAGAAAGTATTCAGAGTACAATGTCCTCTATAAAAGCACGTGGGACTCAATATTTGGCATCCAGTTGTTCGCTGGCTGCACCCCAAACACGGCGACATGGCTACGTGGGTAAGTTTCTCCAGTGCCATTTCGAAATCTCGGAAATCGGAACTTCTCCTTGTTTGCTCATTCGCTTCAACCCTCTGGACAACTCTGCTTATTCATTAGGATTTCTTAAATTTGCAATCAATTCATTTTTCAATAAATACAATGAATATCGTGTTTACGAGGACCGTTCATTCGCAAATTGATTATACGTGAATTTATTGATTCTAATTCTACTGATTCTCAACTGTTTCTGAAATATTTTTTTTCGTTTAACGAATATTTCACAGCATCCGATAAATAGTTCTTTGCCTTCATCATTACGTTCCTTAGACTCAAAAAAATATTTCTTTACACTGAAGAAATGTTCCTTGATTCAATTTTTTTTCTCAGTGTATGGAAAATCATTAATTAATTCAGTGAACGGCCCCTCGTGTCTTTCTATACATTTTTAATTATTTTGAATTCCTTAAGTACAGATTTTTCCAAAAAGTTATTCATTTTAGGAACAAGATGCATTAAAGAACTTTAATTTTAAGGATATCAAGTTCCTTGAAATATAGTTTATCTTTATGCGACAAATAATGAGGCTTATCCGATTTTCGAGAACGCATCAAAACATATCAAACTCTAGTAGAAAAACTGATTAATACAAAGACATGTGATATTAACAAAAGTAACCATTTTCAAGGGAATCTCAAAAAGTGATGAATGATAAAGTGATCTAGTTTAGATATAAAGTATTTTTATCATAATTATTTTTCACAAAGGATTACAGAAAATTCTTCCTTCTAAATATTTATATTTATAATTCGAAGTTCATTTAAAAAATTTAATTTCCTTTAACTGAATTGAAAAGCTGCGAAAGATAAAAATTGCGAAAAATAAACGAGTGAGATTATTCTAATGTGATGGAATTCTCTCAGAACTTAATTACTACCTACACAAACTGAAAAAGTTTTTGTAGCCCCGAGGCGGGGTTTGGTGCCAATCACTGAAGAGAAAAGTGGGAGAAATAATTATTATTATCCCAAAAAAAGTTTATCACTTGGTGCCATTCACTTTCAACTATAATAAGCACCAATTATTGTACTTTCGCCAATAAAACTCTTGATACCAACGGGATACTCTTACACAACTATTTGTTAAAAACTCTTTTCTTTATATTCTAAAATCATAGCACTTAGTGGATTGGAAGTACCTTTACTGACTGAAAAATAATACAAGACACATTCTGTTTTGCTTCTTGCTGATGTACAATCTATACCTCTCACTTCGATATTTAATTAAAATTTCGATTCTCATTAGGACGCTGCACTGATTCTACATTTATTCTAAATTCTCCACAGATAACTAATTTTTATCTTGTTTGTCTAACAAAAAACTCAACTTAAGTGATGGTTATATGGAGGATAATATGACTTCAAATAAAAAAAGAGCAAACTTTCATCTTTAAATATAATTGAAATCCCGATTTTAAAACAATTCTTCTTCTACATTTATGTATGAGTTGTTTCATCTAAGTATAGTTTACAAAGATAGATTAAGTTCGAGAACAATTTTCTACTGAACCTTTCCTTCTTATCCCTTTATACAAAATAAATCTTAGAATTTATTGTCAATAATTCCGCGAGTGATAGTGCAAAATATCGATAACCCAATTGATATTGATATTGATATTGATATTGATATTGATATTGATCTATCATTAGAACGAGTCACTCGATTACAAAAAGATCTGCAAATGCCATATTATGCTCCATAAGAGAAGTGTTAAGCAGTAGAAATAAACCTTCAGTTTATCTATACGCAGGCGTGGTTATTGTTCCTCGGGCTACTGGCAGCAGTGGCTGGCCAGGATCCGAGAACGAGGAACCAGAAGCAGTTGCAGCCTGCCGACGTAGAAATAGAACCACTCAGACTACCAAGGCAGCTGAAAAACCCGCAAAAATTTGGTATTGCAGAACCTAAGGACCCTCAACAGGTGTCGAGTTCTACTCAGACATTTCTGGGGGTATCAGAAAAAAACCCTTACAAACGACAATTGATTGAATTGGGAATCGGAGGTCTGCAGCCTCATTCAGTTCCCATATCTGCGTCTCAGAATCTGGGCTATAGTTCCAGTTTGAAGACAAACAATGTACCGACTATTGCTGAACCGAATCTAAGTTTACAGTCAAGAATAGGAGGTGCAGAAGTAAAATTCGTCACACCAGCGAGTCTTCTACTCGAACGAAGAAATCATGAAGTGACTTTCCACCACAGTCATGGCCATCATCATGGTCATCATCGTTCACATGATCATCATGCGAAGCATGCTCATCAGCACGGACATGATCACCACTCTAAACACCATCATGATCATGGACATAAGCATGGACATAATCACAGGCATGGTCATGACCATCATCATAAACATGGACATCAGCACAAAGAGGACCACAAGCATCACCATGATCATAAACATGATCATGGACATCATCATAACCACAAACATGACGAGGACCATAAGCACAACCATGAACATGATAACAAACATGATCATGGTCATGCACACAAGCACGGCCATCATCACAAACATGGTCATAAACATGGACATGATCATAAACATGATCACGGGCATCATCACAGTCATGGGCATCAGCATCATTCCAAGCATGAGCATCACGAGGAACATAAACATCATGGAGAACACCACCATCACCATAGGCATTCTCACCATAATGAACATCATCATCACCATGAGCATCATCACGTTAACGAACATCATCACCATCATACCCACAAAGAAACCGAGACTCATCATCATCATCACGGACACGAGCACGGAGAAACTCACAAGCATGGCCACAAGCAAGATCACCACCACCATCATGGACATGATCATAAACATGGGCATCATGAGGAACATCATCACGGCCATGATGAGGATCATCATCACAAACATGGACATGAGCACAAACATGGTCACCATGAGGATCACAAGCATGGACACCATGAAGATCATCACCACAAGCATGGACACGACCACAAACATGATCATCATGAAGAACACAAGCATGGACACCATGAGGATCATAAGCACGATCATCATGAGGATCATCATCATAAACATGGACACCATCACAAACATGGACATCACGAGGAACATCAACATGGTCACCATGAAGAGCATAATCATGGCCATCATGAGGATCACAAGCACGAGCATCACGAGGAACATAAGCATGGTCATCAGCACAAAGAGGAACACAAACACGGTCATGAGCACAAACACGAACATGATCACCATGAACATCACAAGCACCATGAGGAGCATAAACACGACGAGGAACATAAGCACGGTCATGACCATCATCATAAACACGGTCATCATCATAATGACCACCATGCACATAGTCATGGACATGATCATAATCACAAGCATCATGAGGATCATCAGCATCATGCTTTTGAGGAACATGATCATATTTCCCATGGTCATCACAAGAGTTTTGATCACCACTTTGAGGGTCATCACTCCTTTGAGGAATATGTTTTCCCAGAGGAAAGTTCTCCAGTCGAAACGAATGTTAATCCACCAGTTGTTGAAGCCAAAGCTGACCCAGAAACTGCAGCTGCCGAAAATAGGAGCTCTTTTATCATAAAAGCATAGTTTTAATGTGTGAAATCTACATGTTAGATGTCAACACTACTGATATCACGTAATCGGTGCTCACCTTGTGCAATCCCTGCGCGATGCTAATTGCCAATTTTTTTTGTTTATTAATTTTATAATTTTGTTATCTATTTTAGATAAATAAAGTTTAACAAAAAATATCTAGCGTTTTTTACTTATTTGGAATCAAGTTGAGTATCAGAAAGACATTTATTCCAATAACCCTAAAAGTACTGGAGTTACTTCCTTAATCGTTGGTCTACCCTTCCTTCAAATCAGGACATATTTTAAGAGCCAGATTCTCTGGTTCACCGCATCGAGTTACATGTAAGTAATTCGACGGTAATGTGACGACTTGCTAACTATTTATGATTGCACAATTTTAATAATAGTTTTTCTCTCATGCATCAAAATTCATATATGTTACTATTACAGGCTTGGTTTTTCATCATTGGGCTGCTGGCATCAGCTGGTCAGTCATCTGCTCAAGATCCTAGAACGAGGAATCAAAAGCCACTTCGTCCTGATGTAGAAACAGAACTTGTGAGAACACCTAGACAACTTCAGGCAGCCCAGCCAATTGCTAATGGCAAGCCCACTAAACCTCTATCCGCGGAACCAATTTTGAGCTCTGCTCAAATACCGCGGGTAGCTCCAGAAAAACAACCCTACAAGCGTCAGCTTGGAGAATTAGGGATTGGAGGTTTCCATCCTCTGTCAATTCAAACACCGGCATCCTTCGGAGGATTCGTTCCTGGAAGCCTGAAGACAAACAATGTCCCAAATTTCGTAGGCAGTGCAAGATCGAGCTTAGGAAGTTCAGATATCCCCTTTGCCGGACCATCTGATTTTATTATACCGGAACGCAGAATCCATCATGATAGTCACCACGCAGCGACTGCTCATCACAGTCACGGACACCATCACGGTCATCAACATGCACATCATCATAGTGCACATCACGGTCACAAGCATGGACATGACCATCATGCCAGCCATGACCACAAACACGGTCACCAACATGGACATGATCACAAGCATGGACATCATCATGATCATAAACATGATCATGGACACCACGCTGAACACAAACATGGCCACGACCATAAACATTCTCATGGACATCAACACAAACACAGTCATCAGCAAGATCATAAGCACGAACATAACCAGGACCACAAGCATAACCATGGACATGAGCATAAACACGGTCACGATCACAAACATGGGCACAAGCATGGACACGATCACAAACATGATCATGGACATCATCACAAGCACGGTCACCAACATCACTCCAAACACGAACATCACGAAGAACACAAGCATCACGGAGAGCACCATCATCACCACAAGCATTCTCATCACAATGAACACCATCATCACCATGATCATCATCATGTCAACGAACATCATCATCATCACGCTCATAAGGAAACTGAAACCCATCATCATCATCATGGACATGATCATAAGGAAGACCACAAGCACGAACACAAGCAAGATCATCATCACGGACATCAACATGATCACAAACATGGACACCATGAGGAACACCAGCATGGACATAATGAGGATCATCATGAGAAACACGGACACGAGCATAAGCATGGTCACCATGAGGATCACAAACACGGGCATCATGAAGATCATCATCACAAGCATGGACACGACCACAAACATGATCATCATGAAGAACACAAGCATGGACATCATGAGGATCATAAGCACGATCATCATGAGGATCATCATCATAAACACGGACATGATCACAAACACGGACACCAGGAGGAACACCACCATGGACATCATGAAGAGCACAAGCATGGACATCACGAGAATCACAAGCATGATCATCATGAAGAACATAAGCATAATGAAGAACATAAAGAGGAACACAAGCATGGTCACGATCATAAACACGAACATGATCATCACGAGCATCATAGTCATCATGAAAGTCACAAACATCACGAAGACCACAAACACGGACATGACCATCATCATAAGCATGCTCACAGTCATGACGACCATCATAATCATGGTCATGGGCATGACCATCATCACAAACATCACGAAGATCATCTTCACCATGCTTTCGAGAGACACGATCATGTTGCTCATGGTCATCACAAGAGCTTTGGCCCTTACTTCAGTGGAATTCAGAGTCATGAAGAATATGTTTTCCCTGAAGAAAGCGCACCTATTGCTGCCAGCGCTGCTGTTCCTGAATCAGATGTTCAAAAGGATTTGCAAGCTCAAAATACAAATAAATTTACCATCAAGGTTTAATTGTAAGCAAGGGGAAAAATGTATGAGAATAAATCAGTCTTCACTCTGCGTTTTTTATCTGCCGTAGTTTAGACGCAGAGGCAGAAAATCCATTGCAAACTACGGATACCATACTGGTTGCCAATATTTTTATTAGTTGTGTAATAACTGCTTAACTGAATCACACGCAGAAGTTGACTTATACGTTTTAAGAAAAGTTTGCTGTGTGTTCTATATTCAGTTATGCATCTGCAAATGCTGTGGTGTATTGTTATAATTTTTGAATAAAGTTATTTTACAAAAAAAAAAAGATCTGGAGTTCTAAGTTTTTGGGTACATGTGGCAGAGGCAGTCACAATATTATTCTCCAGAGCAATAATTTTAGCAGTTTTACATTTGTGCATAACGAATGTAAGATTTTTCATGGCAAGTATATGAGAAATTTTGTATTATTTTTTTTTTAATTGTACCCTCTGCCTCTAAGATACCTACACTCCCATAATCCCAATGGTAAAACTTGCCGCAATCTAATTTAAACGTTAAATTTCACAGGTACATTGTAAATTATGATGAAATTTGTGCTGTGAAGACAGTACAAAGATCCTTATATCAAGTGAAAGGACCTAGTAGTTCCTTAGATCTGCAACAACTTGTAAATCTTTAAATTTTAAAATTCAATTCAGTTGTTTAAGGTAGTAAGTGTTAGAAAAGCATACACAATTCAAGCAACAGATTATCTAGTGCACTTGGAAATGGAAAAATATTTAAAACTGGACCTGAAGATATCGAAAAGTACACTTTGACACAATCACTCAACACCTGATACTCACAGGACGACACTTCTGCATTCAAAGGGGAACTTGATTCGTTCAGTTTGAACTGATTTATTAAAACTGACACACGTTACCTTTGCAGGCATGGTTTTTGGTCCTCGGGCTGCTAGCAGCAGCTAACTTGGCAGCTGGACAGGATCCAAGAACAAGGAATCAGAGGCAGCTACACCATGCCTTCAAGACTTTGCAGCCACTGAATGAAGATACAACAAAGTCTAGCATTTCTACAACTTTTCAACTTGGGCTAGAGAAAAATGCCCAAAAACGTCAATCAGAAGAAGTTCAGATCAGTGAATTTCAACAAAGTCTTTCTTTGCCCTTATCTGTTGGTGCACCAAGCCAACTTCAGAATGGGTTTAGTCCCCTGCTCTTGAAAACAAATAATGGACCTACAGCCGAACCAAAATTAGGAATTCAACCAAAGTTAAGTAGAGGACACCACGACAGCCATCATCATCATGGACATCATCATGGCCATCACCACGGTCATCATCATAAGGCTCATCATGCTCATCATCATGGACACAAGCATCACGCTGAACATGGACACAAACATGGCCATAAACATCATCATAAGCATAAACATGGACATCACCACGATCATAAGCATGGACATCACCACAAAGCTGAACATAAGCATCATCATGACCATAAACACCACAACGACCATAAACACAAGCACGAGCATCACCAAGACCATAAGCATGGTCATCATAACGATCATAAACATGATCATGGTCATGAGCACAAGCACGGCCATCATCATAAACATGGCCACAAGCATGGACATGAGCACAAACATGATCACGGCCATCATCATCATCATGGTCATCATCATCACTCCAAACACGAGCATCATGAGGATCACAAGCATCATGGAGAGCATCATCATCACCACAAGCATTCTCATCATAACAAACATCATCATCATCATGATCATCATCATATCAATGAACATCATCATCATCATGCGCATAAGGAAAGCGAGAAGCATCACCATCACCATGGACATGGACATCATGAAGAGCACAAGCACGAGCACAAACAAGACCACCATCATCATCATGGACATGATCACAAGCATGGACACCATGAGGAACATAAACATGGCCATCACGAAGATCATCATCATAAGCACGGCCATGAACACAAGCATGGTCATCACGAGGATCATAAACATGGCCATCACGAAGATCATCATCACAAGCACGGACATGATCACAAAGAAGGACATCATCACGGACATCATCATGGACATCATGAAGACCATAAGCATGACCACCATGAGGATCACCATCACAAACATGGTCATGAACACAAGCACGGACACAAGGAGGAACATCATCATGGACATCATGAAGAACACAAGCATGGACATCACGAGGAACATAAACATCATCATCACGAGGAACATAAACATGGACATCATCACAAAGAAGAGCACAAGCATGGGCACGAGCACAAGCATCATCATGATCATCATGAACATCACAAGCATCATGAAGAGCATAAGCACCATGAGAAGCATAAACATGGTCATGATCATCATCATAAGCATGGTCACCACCATCATGATGATCATAAGCACAATCACGGACATGATCATCATCACAAACATCACGAGGGTCACCAACATCACTCCTTTGAGGAGCATCTTGTTCTTGGACATAAAAACTTTGCTCCTCACTTTGCAGGAGAACATGTTTTCTCTGATGAAAGTGCTCCAGTTCCTGCAACGGTTGAAACGAAACAAGAAACTGAACAAGCTCCATCTGCGGAGAGAAAAGCCTTCGTTATACAAGTTTAATTGTGAATCAGTAAAAGGTATATGCACCCGCACCATATATAAGCTGGAGAGATGTTGCACGCACGAATTTATTACTGCTGTTGCATTCCCGTCGCGTCATTGCTGGTCGACATGGCATGCATCAGAAACAAAAAGTTATCAAACCGACTGAGACTATTTTGATGACTTTCATGATCATGATGGATATAACATACATCTTATTTCGCACGATTTTCCACTATTCTAGGCATGAATTTAGCTAAAGTGCAGAAGACAACATATTTGAAAAATGCTTCTCACGTGTCACGTTGTTGTTTTCATTGTAATTTTGTTGTATCTTGTTGTTACTTTTGTTGAAATAAATTTTAGTAAACAATACAAGGAGTTTTTCATATTGGGTAATTATGTAGTCATAGGTTCAGCTTCTTTTTAATTTATCTGTGGAATTTGTTGTTATCTATACTAACCAGATTAACTAATAAGGAATTTTCTTTATTAATATCTTAATTCTATGAGAAGGGTAGTGTTAAAAAAATTCGCTCTTTAAAATTTGCATAATCATGATTCTTTTGATGGACAATTGTACCGAATATTAGGTTACTTTTGTTAATTATCATAAGTAAAAGTTGAATAAGCAGGTTAAACATATAGAACAATGTGGTACTTTTATAAAATATGAAATATAATCATTGCAGACATGGTTTTCGGTCCTCGGGCTATTGGCAGTAGCCAGCCTGGTAGCTGGGCAAGATCCGAGAACGAGGAACCAAGAGCCGCTGAAACCTGCCGCCGTAGAAACAGATACAGGTAGAATAGTAAGACAATTAAAAGAACCGCAACCATTTGGCAATCTTCAAAAAAGACAACTGGACGTTATCAACATTGGTGGTTTCCAATCATCAATAGATGGTGCTGATTCTCTCGAAACAGATTTTAGTCCACTAAGCCTAAAATCGAGCGATGTTTCTGACATAGTAGAGTCAAAAATAAGCAGGGGTCACCATGGGGGGCACCACCACCATGGACATCATCATGATCATCATCACGGTCACCATCACAAAGCTCATCATGACCACCATCACGGACATGACCATCACGCTAAACATGACCATAAACATGGGCACAAACATCATCATGGCCATCACCATGGCCACCATCATGATCACAAACACGGACATGATCACAAGGCTGATCACAAACATCACCATGGTCATAAACATCATCACGGACATCACCACAAGCACGACCATCATCAGGACCACAAACACCATCATGGACATGAAAACAAACATGATCATGGTCACGAACATAAGCACGGTCATCACCACAAACATGGTCACAAACACGGACACAAGCACGGTCATCATCATGGACATCACCACGGACATCATCACGAACATCATTCCAAACACGAGCATCACGAAGAACACAAACACCACGGAGAACACCATCATCACCACAAACATTCCCATCACAATGAACACCATCATCACCATGATCATCATCATGTCAACGAACATCACCATCACCATGCCCATAAGGAGAAGGAAACCCACCACCATCATCATGGTCATGAGCATAAGGAAGATCACAAGCACGAACACAAGCAAGATCATCATCACGGACATCATCATGATCACAAACACGGTCACCACGAAGAACACCACCATGGTCATCATGAGGATCATCATCATAAGCATGGACATGAGCATAAGGAAGGGCATCATGAAGATCACAAGCATGGACATCACGAAGATCATCATCATAAACATGGACACCATCATAAGCACGGACATCATGAAGAGCACAAGCATGGACATCACGAGGATCATAAGCACGATCATCATGAGGACCATCATCACAAGCACGGACACCATCACAAACATGGACACCATGAGGATCATCACCATGGTCATCACGAGGAACACAAACATGGCCATCATGAGGACCACAAACATCATCATCACGAGGATCACAAGCATGGTCACCACCACAAGGAGGAACACAAACACGGACATGATCACAAGCACCACCACGATCATCATGAACATCATAAACATCACGAAGACCACAAGCATCATGAGGATCATAAACATGGTCATCATCATGATCATGGTCACAAACATCATCATGAGGATCACCACAAGCATAAACATGATGAAGGTCATCATCATAAACATCACGAGGACCATCATCATCACGCTTTTGAAAAACACAGTCACCATTCTCATGGTCATAAGGTATTTGGACCTACTTTCGGTGGAGCTCTTGATGAATACGTTTTCCCAGAGGAAAGTGCACCTATTGGAGCGAAAACATCCTTACCTTTACTCAAAGTTGAAGAGAAATCTGCATCTGTTGAAAATAGCAATCCCTTCACCATACAAATATAATTATAACTAACTGAATGGCCTTGAATTACACACAACACAGAAACTTACATGAAGATCATGGATTTGCTTCCTCATCTTCTGCTTTTTTTATGATGTCAGGAAGTCGCTGGTCGACTTGGACTGCATTTGAAGCTACTGCTCAGATTTTGATAGACTAATTTTGTTATTTTTATAATATTTTCACTTGCAGCCAGTGTTGAAGCGCGATTTGTCTTGACGAATTTGCACGGCCTTTTGAAAATGCTCCTTACACTTAATACGAACGTCTGTCACGTATTGAACTTGTTATTTCACTCACTGGAAAAGCATGTAGAAGAAAATGTCTTCGTTTATTAAAAGAAGCTTCCTGCGTGCAATGTTTTCCGTTAATTGTCGTTGATATTATGTTGTATTTTATTATCACTTTTGCAGAAATAAAATGTCACTAATAATTTTTGGAATTCTTTTTCTTCTAAAGCCTACTTACCTCAGTTTGTTCAAGGTCTTTTTTTAGAATAGTTATTTATAAAAATAGATGAAATTTGATGCTTTTATGAATAATGTTACTGAATTCCATATTTTCGATTATCACTGGACTAATATTTCTCATCTATTTAGTAAATAATGTATATATATATATTGTATTGTGAAAGACAATTTGAACAAACCAATTTCAAGAAAATTACTCCAATTCCAATCAATTTTCAGGAAAAGACTTTACTTTCGAACAATCACCAAACGGAAATACAATGAGAGAAAGGGACATCAAGTGCACTCAGTAGTAACAATCGAATCTAACTGCTACAATAAAAGAACCATTTCTAGAGTCAGTCTTTGTCACGATAAATTCTTCTCTATATCAATAATTTATATTATTTCTGCAACTTTTCTACAACCTAACTAATTTTCTTCTGATAAATGATTTTCCTCTCAACCAACTCCTTTTTGAGACAACTTTTCCAAACCACTCTTCTACTCCTTATCGTAACCCTCTTGTCCAACTTCCTTTCTTCAAACTATTTTTCCAAACTCCTTATCCCATATTCGAACATATTTACATATTTTTTACATATTCGAACGGTAATTTTATTCAATCCATAGATTGGATATGAAAAAAGGAAAAGCTTCCTCTATTTTAAAAGTTAGTTAGCCAACCTCTATCTAGAATCCGGTCAATTTGGCAGCATGTTACCATTTCGATGTAACTGGTCGCGACCCAATTTTTTGGAACTATGCCAGAATAACTGCGCGCTATGGCAGACGACACTCGATTATTGGAAGAAATAGCGTGAGAAATATAAATAAAATGCTAGAATTTGCCGGCTCTACTTAGAGCCGGGACGTACCAGGTCTTCTGTTCTTATTCTTTCTTATTCTTCTATCTTTGTAATTTTCCTCTATCTCTCCACAAATAAAAGTATTATATCGCCTCGTTCAATTTCAGTGCACTCTCTCCCTTTCAGCCTCCCAGGATTTGATCGACTGTGACTAATCGACTTCGGATTAGAGCCGCCTTAAGGTAGAGACCGGAAATTCGATACGACGACGTTCCTTATTATTTAACTCTCGTGTCAATCGATAATCTATCTAGAAAAATGATTGAAAATTGGTCTCCTCTTCTCTTATCTATGCAAATTATTTATCAATAATGCCGGCTTCAATAAGTCCTTGCCAAATATCCCAACTATACTCACGTTTTCAATAACAATTTAAATAACTAGCACTGAGAAAAATGTCTGGTACGGACAACAAAACTTTTGGTTGCTATAGAAACAACAAAAATTGTTTCTCTCTAAATCTGAATCAGTGAAATGTCACTGATTCAAATAGCTAGAATCCGGTCACTGATAATCAGTGAAAATTTACTGATTCATTTAGTGAACAAAAGTCACTGATTGAATCATTACAAAGGAATAATGTAGACCGATAGTTGGCAGCACTTGTACCCCTTTTTTGAATTCAAAATTTCCACAATTACTGAAATTATAGATTGAAATTGGAACTTGATTTCCAAAAATTATACTTTATTGAAATTTGTAAAGGTTATATAGGTTCACTAATTAAATTAGTAAGAACTCACTGATAATCAGTGACTAATTACTGAATTGATAAGTGAAAAGTCTCAAATCACTGATTTATCAGTGAAGTACTTAATCACTAATTAAATCAGTGAAATTTTCACTGATTCAAATTTAGAGATTTGGTTGGCACCAGACTTTTTTGTCAGTGAGTAAACATCTACATTTGAATTGAATTCATCAATTCCACCTAGGATAAAATGAAAGTGACGGACCTTTGGAAATTATCAACAATTTTACTCTCTTGCTGAATACATTTACAAATTTGGCAACTGGTCATTAAAACTTACTAATGCACTTTGTATGTACACCTAATTGTTCTCATTAAATTGAACATATGGCTCTTAACAGGGATACATTGTGTTTATCGACTGTAACATTTCTTGTTATTTGAAAAAGGATTAAAGCACTTCTAATTCAATGAACTGTTTACACAAGAGCCAACATCAGTGAACACTTAATGAACAATATAATCTATAACAAATGCTGCATGAAAAGCATTGAAAACAAAGTTGATGGTTACTTCCTTAATGTATTTTTTTGGTGTTTTACGTACATCTAGTTTCTAGACAATGTTAGACATTCTTGTAGAATATCAAGCGTCCTCTGAGTTCATATATTTGAGAGAATTCATAGGTACAGATCGTGATAAAGAATGTGTCCCGCAAATATCAGATTACTTCTGCAACTGATGGTAGGAAGCTTGCTGGAAAGTCAAGTCTCACTTGTATGAGAAATTACCTGGTGACACGCAAGTCATTCTTCAAGCAGAGGCACTCATCCCACCAGATCTCGTTTTGTGCATGTATGTAGAGACAATAGATTTATATAATATGTCGTGAATTGTCTCTGACTTCCAGCTTTCTTATTCATTTATCAGTTAATTAAAATATATATACTGTATTAAAAATTATACATAAAAGAAATTGTAAAAAAGGTATATTCTCATCTTTAAGGGTGAAGTATTCTCATCTTAGTGCAGCTGAATTCTTTTATAAAGCTGGGACCCTAAACTTAGATTACTTACGTAATTCCTTCTCTCATGTCCGGAAGACTTTTCTCCACAGGGAGTCATAAATTCTCTCCTTTTCCACTGAATACCTAGATCACTCTTTTTCTCATCGCTCTCCTCGTTAGAAGCCCTGCCTGTTAAAAATATCAGAATCGAAAGGAGAATTATTGAAATATCTGGAGCTTTTCTACAAATTCTATTAGGATTTGAGGAAAATTTATGTTAGCTTCTTCCCTCAATTACATTACTCTTTTCTTACATTGCCCATTTTTCACACGTTTTCGAATTCGAGGTTTTTACTATTTCTTTTTCCACGTAACGTTCCAACTACAGAGTCAAAAGTAATTCCGTTCCTTTTGTTATCCAAACCATTTTCGTCGAAAATCAATAAACAATTACGTTTATAACGAAAACAAATTTCCAATCATAATAAACTCTTTCTACTTTCCTCTGAATAATAGAGAAAATAATAGACTTGAATAATGAAGGAAGTTCTGATTAAATTATGTATTGTACACTTGATTGTAAATAGAATCAATCAAAGGAAAGAACATAATTAAAAAATTATATTTGTCTGGACAATATTCATTTCATCGAGATAACAAACATAACGAGTTTCAAATGTCGTAAATATTAATGAAGTTGGAAATGAATAGAATCTTTTTGATTCTGGAACAAAAGCTCCTCATCATCCCTCAGAATTTCACCCTATCGTTTTCTTGATTACTTGCGTCAGTATTTTCATTTCTGATGCAAATTTGTATAACCGCAATTGAATTTTCCATTCATTGCAGGCAATGAAGCACTTTCCGCTTTAGTAATATAATTCTAAAGAAGTAATTACTGGATATAATCAGGCATTCGCCTTTTCTTTGATAAGCATCGTAATTTTAGATTTTCCATCATCCAGAATCTCAATCAATATTATATTATGGGTTTAGACTTAATCATGAATTGAACAGAGAAGGATTAATGCAATATGGAACAGGGAATTAATACTTGGCTAGTATTGTACATTACGTTCCTTGATTGCAATCATGAATGATCAATATCCAAGCAAATCGCATCCTTTATGGTTCCTAATGTTATATATTTCGAAATAACTGTTGCCTGCATGATCCACTGTGTGATGCATCAATTTCACTTTCGATCGGGAAACTTTTCAGGAAACATTAAAGTATAAATCAGAAAGCTAGCAATGCGCAATTCAAACTATTTGCGAGATAAATTAAGTACACTTTAAAATTATGCTGTATTATTTCTAAAGTTCTTGGGATGTGGCCAAATAATTTTTCATAGCTTCTATCAATAAAAAAAAACCAGTATAGATTACACTTTGTGAAACGTATATTTTCATTCCAGGAAATATTGTGGACGTTTGTTCGCAGTCAATAACAGAATGCAACTTCCGATTACAAGTTTCCTAATTGATACGACCAAAATCAATTCCTGTTCACTAAATTCGGTTTTCATATATTCCGTGTGAAATTGTCAATCTAAATGAAATTGCGCTCCAAGTGTGGATGCACTGACTGGTTATATCTGATGTTTGTTGGCGATTTCATCAGAACCTATTCAATTCCAACTCAAAGTTACGAGTGTGCTTGTTCCGAGTTTGAAGTTGGGTCAAACTACTGTTTATGATCACTTCTCATTCCTGAGCTTGAAACTCCGTTCAAGAAATGAATACAAGAAAAGTAAAGTAAAGTGAGAACTTTCGACGAAAACAGGAAAACAAAAGAAGCGAGACAAACACCCGCATAGCCTCTATAATTAAAATAAAAATTATTCGAATCGCATTCACTTATCCAAAAAACTTTATTCGGAAGTAGTATGAATAAATTTAAGTCAGCCACTGCGACATCAGATTTTTGGAAAAAAATCATCACCTTCATAATCAGTCCAAGAGAGAAAAATTGTGTCATTTCCAGATTTCGCGAGAATACTGTTACGTATACAAGTTGAGACTTGCTTTTAAACGAGCGACATAATTAAAGTATTTGCAGCTTGAATTATTTATGAAAGCTGAGAGTGGCAAAGGAAAAGGCTGGAAAAACGAAAGCAATTCGTGCACTTTTCGACTGGCGCCACGTTGACTACCGGATTCGCCCCTTTCCTCTATCCGCCGACAAACTTTGGTTCGAAATTAATTTTGCAATTCTAACTTCTCAGAGAAGCTATTTTGATGGAGAGAGCAGCGCGCGCACGCAGCGTCTCTAGAAACGCGGCCGAGTTTGTCTCTACTTCCGGTTCAATCTTCCTTCGAGCTACAGAACATCGAATTTTCCCAGCGATATTTTCTCGCTTCTGGTTCTCCATTTCTTATTGGCAAAAATTCGTTGCTGACGCGAAACGTCGAAGGAGCAACGCTGAAGTTAGATTGGATGGAATTAGCAGAAATCGTTCTTTTTCTGCTCTTTTACTCCCCTGCTTCGTTTTTTTGCTTTTCATAAGTACCGTATGACTGAGCTAACTTGAGGACGCATATATATATATATATATATATAGTTACACCGAATAAATGTAAACGTCTTAACTATAGTTGCTAAAAAAGTTTAAAGCGAGCTCAACACATAAATTTGTAACCTGGCCTTTTCGTAGTACTGCCACACTTTTTACTACCGAGCAAATTAACTTGCATGATTAAACAAAACTTTTATTCCCTCCGGTGACGGACTCGACTTCCGTAAATGCACATATAAAATTGGATTAAGAGATTAACATTTTTAGATTACGATTTGCAGGTTGAGAAACGTAAAAGCGTGTCATTGGGTTACATTAAACTTTTTAAAAATAAACTCAGATAATCTGCTTCAGGATTTTTCTCGATTTTCTTTCCTACAGTAGAAAATTTTGAGAATCAAGTTGAGAACATGCCAATGCACACTGATAAACTTTCAGACGAATTTAAATCCCCGAATTCGTCTTTCGGATCCATTACGTTGAACGATTTAGTGAATCCCATTCTCATGACTCACGCCCCGTGCCGTTTCGTGTCGATTCCCATGCGAAATTTCCTTCGTAACCTTTATGCAAGTGCTGAAGGAAAGCGAATGAAAATGGTTTCAAATAATATGCATGCAAAAGAACCCCGGGATATATTTATTATTTTAGTACCACTTTTTTTGTTTCGCGAAAAATTTGGTGCTTTCTTATCAACGCGATGCAAATGAAACTTGAACTATATGGCAGTAGTAAAGGTGCTTTTTAGTCAGACATGGCTGAAGAAACTTGCGTGGTAATAAAGAATAAATTAAATCAATTTATACGGGAAAAGAACATAAAAGTTGTTTAGAAGTTTTATAGCGGACATTCGTATGTTAAATTAATGTGCATTCAGACACATTCGTATCCATAAATTTAATGTCAATTTCTAAATATATATCCTTTTTCGAGTGCATTTCGAAATAAACAGTGAATGGTGGGATGACATGTGCTCTGTTGCGTGAAATTAAAATAAGCCCAGCGGTGTTAGTTTCAGAGAGAGTATTTTCATGTTATATTTGCATGCAGATAACAAAGAGGATGTCAAATAACGGACATTATCGAGGGGTTACTACAGTATCCTGATATGTTAACAAGGTATCTTACAGAGGTCGGCGTTGTGAATATTGTACTACATCGAATGTAAAAAAATCGATGTAGGTACTTATTTACTAGTTGTACTTTATGTAATAGCCACATACTTACTATCTGAACACGCATTCGAGGTATGCGAGCCAATACTTTATTGGCACAATTGTTTTGGATAAATGCATATAAATACTTTATCAAGCTTCAAAGAACTTTATCAAGTTTGAAAATTATTGATATTAAAATGATGATGATATTAAAAACCCCTTTTTTGGCAATTTAAGCATTTATATACCGTTCCTAAATTTTTTCTACTGAAAGTTCTCTCTTCGTTCATGCCTCTCAGATGTTTTTCAGGAAAGCTGAAGAGTATTATTGCGTTATCTCTGATTCAGCGACGGGCCGGAGAGAGACTTCAACTCGGCATACAGGCAATGCAAATTTCGAGAAGCCTTCCGCCCACCATAAATCGCGTTAACGTTATCCACGTCCGTCGCCACGCGACGAGTGTCACACGACATACTACTATCTAGTATATATACCTGTCGCAAACTACGTTGAATTTTTTTTTACAATCCATTTCTGTTAGCTTAAGGTAAATATTGAAAATTTAAGCCGTGCTTATATTTGACAAACTGATTGAATTACACTAAATTTACGCTTCAATAACTTTCATAATGTAACAACGGTATAAAATTATATGCATTAAAGTTCTACAGCTTTAAAGCGATAAGGATTTAGCACTGCATTGTTATTGAATATTGAATATAAGATATATATGTCTATATTTGCATGTGCACTAACAGAACAAGCAAAGTGTAGCAACAAGTACAATTAAATTCACATTCCCTTGGTGATACTAATTCGCGAGGATAAATCACATCTGTGGATCGTATTGTTCGGGGATATGCTGTAACTTTGGTGTCTGCTTTCGCCTTTCCGCGACTCTAAATGTATTATCATAATGTACCGCTGGTTAGCAATACAACGAGAGTAAGCAACTAATAAAATTATCTGTGCGAGTTTTAGTACTTGGTTTACTGTTAGGAAGCATTCTCAAAAGTAAATTCACACACTGTGAGTTTAAACAAATCCTACTGTTCGAGATGTACTTCTTAATCTACATTTCACTCCAAAGAATAATTAAAAGTTGTTAATTAATTAATCTATTAAACTTATTTACTATATTCACACTAATATACAAAATATACTTCCCCATGTCATGAAATATGTAAAAGTCGGGAACTACACATGCAAATGAACCATGTTTATTATATGCAAAAATAGTCAAGAATACTAATCAGCCTTGCGTGACACAAATTAAATTAACAACCTTCTCCTAAGTTATTACTTTATATGAGTATGAAATCACTAAAGGGGATAGTTAAAATTTCCAAGATCAAAAATACATGGAAAAAAGTGAATGGCTGAATTTACCATTTAAAATAGTTAAGATGCGCTTTGAACGCATTTTTCCTGGAATTTAGTCAGTTTTATTATTTTAAATTGTAACTTTTACAACGAAAATAGCAGGATTTACAATTTTCTTAGCACAAATTACAATTTGAAATAGTAAAATTGACTAATTTCCAGGAAAAATGCGTTCAGAGCGCATCTTAACTATTTTAAGTGGTAAATTCAGCCATTTAATTTTTTGCAATATATTATTTACACTGAGAAAAATGGATCATAAAACTTAGATGTTAAAACTAGGGTATAGTATCCGGTAACATAAAATATGTTAAAGTGTCATGGCGGGCATGTGTCACCCATGTTTTTTGCTCTTTTCTCAAACACTTGAACGTTTTGTCTCGGACTTTTCATAGATAATTGATTATTAACAAGTTCGTACATTGGAATCCGATTTTAGGAGAAGTAAATATTATAATTATTATTATCAGAATTGCGGTAAGTGATATTTTTTGCTTTAGATTGTGTAAAATGTAGATTAAAATCTTAGTGTTGGTACAAATTTGAATACCTTGCATTATAAATTTTAACATCTTGGATTATAAATGTTAACATTTATATTCGATTCAGTTTATAATCTAAGATATTATCTGATAATATCTTCTCTTTTAACATCTAGAGATTATGGTTTTAATAATCTAGATTGCTGTCCCATAGTTAATAGTCCAAGATTATACCTAGTAACATATTTTTCATTACCGTTTACAATCCATTTTTCTCAGTGTACATCTTGAAATATTTTGGAATATTTTGCAGCTCAACTTATATAAATTGTGCCCTCCCCTTTTTTCTTTATACAACTTTCATGTCCAATAAAGGATTCTCATATATGTATAAAAAGAACCTTGTTCCTTTCCTGCGAACATATTACAAGCTCGAATCCAAAACTGCCTCTCAGCAAAAATATCTCTTTTAATAAAAACAAAAGGGGTTGCAATGAAAAGAATATCAGCTATTGAAAAGAAAAGACTATGATGAGAGTACCAAGGGGAAGAATATCGTTGTCGACTGGTTTTTCTGCGGCTCTTATGGCGGGCACATCGCTCCCCTGTCGGACATTTAATTTCCATATGAGAGTGCGAGTCGATCGGAGACGGAAAAGTTTCAAGAGCGAACTTCTAGTCCACCCGCCGCTTGACATTCGAATGCCAAGAACGGGGTTGGGTTTGGGGTTTAGGTTGGGGAAGGTTGGAGGGAGTTGGAGTTGCCCTCTTGGACCGCGAGGTCGACGGCAGGCATCCTCACACGAAGGGATGCTGACACCAGGTCCAGGAACGGGACCAGAACACGAGTGCAGTATCGGATGGAACCAGTGCAACAGCAAAAAAGACGCGCAGAGAAGATCGTCTCGAATCTAGAATGCGCCTGCGCCCTTATCATCCACAGTTTGTGACCGCTTCTGGCAGTCAGGTCTTCAACTCCGTTCGGTGTGCACGTTGAATCCGAGTTCGCGAAACTGGAATCCTCAGAACCACCCTCAAAAATTAGCCCATCCTCTCTCCAACAGTAGGTTTTCAAAAGTTTAAAATGATTAATAACCATCCTCGCATTTTTATGGTAAAAATATTTTATTTCGTGTGGACCAATTTTTTCAAGTGTCCAAGAAATTTACAAGTGAAACAAAGAAAAGTTCAGATATATTTGAAAAGGGTTTGAATAAATTTAATAGGATGTGGAAAGTAAAGCACATGAAGATTTGAGAAAATAAATAACAAAAACATTGGCAGCTTTGCTTACTGGAGATTACCCACGAGGGAAATTAATTCGAGTCTCTTGGGATTTTGAGATAATTTCGTGTGGTTGAGACTTTTCAATCCCGGCATGATCCCCTTTCGTTCAAATTTCGCGGCTCGCTGGTTAACGGCTTGAGATTTTATTCAATGAGGAAATATTTAGCTTAGCATTCATTTTTTAATTATCTCCAGAACACGGAATTTTTTTTAATACTCGTTAGCTCTCATTTTTTAAGTTTCTTTGGTGATACTTTTCATCGTTCATGACACGCCCAGCGGGTTAGTAAATATTCCCCTCAGATCCTTTGTTTGAAAATCTTAATTAGAGAAATTAAAGCTCTCAAATGTGGTAATTAGTACTGCGTGACTACACGCGTTCGACTAATTAAACACGATCCACTACATTTACCAATAATTATCGACTGGGATAAACTTGTTAGTTACAGTCGATTGTTGTGATCTCGATCGGGTTCAAACTTTTTCGATTAACAGGAAATTTCGTTTGTTCACGTCCCTTCATCACTGGAACGTATTTATTGTTCCCCTGGTAACTCTGAAATAATCGAAAACTTTTTTCTACACACATTGATTGCTAAGGTAAACTATAAAAAGTCAGATTCGAAATATAAGATAGAATGATCAATAAAATTTCAAGATCCCTACATGTTTGCAATGTTAAATTTTTCCGAATATCGTGACATCAATAATTCCTAATTTTTAAAGTGCAGTCGCGAATTGAGACACGATTCAGTGAATTATTAAATTCAACACCATTTATAGAATCCACTCTTTTCAAGGATTTAAATCTGCGAATCATTTTCGTTTTGAAAAATCATAAAAAATACCTTGCCTCAATAAAGGAAAACTTACCTGACTGCATGAAAAAAAGTCGAGTTTATTAATAAAGCAATTAGGGATTTGAAATAATATCCACCTCGCTGGATATGTGCAAACGATATTTTCAGTCTAGAATACTCTCGAATGGAATTAATTTTAAACTTCGTTTTCCGGCAATTATATGTATCAATTTAATCATTACTTTGATGAACGAATGTCAATTCAATTGAACGGCGATAAACTCATTTTTATTTTATTGCAATAATACTTACATAATTAAGGGAAGAAAAATGTATATTATAGAATTATTTACAATAAATTTTAATCGTGGATGATTAAATTGTTAATTATTCTTTTCATTTCAACTATAAATTACGCGAAATTTAACCTTAGAATGTAAACTCAAGCTAAAGTACAGTGAACCCTGAGGCGGAAATCCTGGCTCAGTGCCACAGACATTTCCGTCTGCCATATATCAAATTTGAAATTTTGTAATTCTTGATTATGATCGCGATATAGGCTTTTTATTGGGGCAATTAGATCCTATTGACTATTATTTTTTTATGTCAAAATAAAATTGATCAATTTACTCATCCATTAGTCTTATCGCCTTTTTCTATACCCTTTCCAATTATGTTTATCCCACCACCTTTTACTAACCGCGTTTTCCATTCTCCTTTTTTTAACTTCGTTCTAATCTTTCTCTCGAAACAATTTTTCCCATTCTCTTCTTTTTTCAACACCCTTTTGCAATTTTTTTACTCACCCTCTCTTCCAAACACCTTTCGCGAAAGCCTTTTCAGCTTTCCTTTCTTTCACCACCTTTTCCAACCCTTATTCACCTCTTTTATTGCTCACTCCTTTTTTCAACCCTTCTCCAATCATTTTTCTCACCATTCTCCTTTTTCAATCTTCCTTTGGGATAAAAATTACTGAGAAACGCAATGATAATATTATTAAATGTAATAAATAATTTTTTAAGACTACATAACTTTCAATTCTCACGAACACACAGAAAAAATAAGGACTGAAAGTGTTTACAGCTGAAATCAGTTTTTAGGCTGAATTTCAGTCTTAAGTCAGTTTTTAGTCTTGTTTTAAGACTAAGAAGTCTTGTTTTTAGATTTCTTAGTTTTAAAACAAGACTAAAAACTGACTTAAAACTGAAATTCAACCTATAAACTGATTTCAGCTGTAAGCAATTTCAGTCCTTGTTTTTTCTGTGTAGTTAAAGACCAATGACATATTTAACATAGAGGAGGGAGATCCTTCCACTTACTAAATGACAAGAGACACTTATTTGGAAACACATATAACGAATTAGCATAGTTGGGAATCTGTGGGTTAATGAAATCAAATTCCTTCGAATAACTATACCATAGAATCAATCTAGTTCCTCCCAAGTACTTAACGAGATCCACACGAATAAATCAAAATCTTATTCCAAAACCACTAAACGATCTCTGAGACGAAAAATAAAGGGTTCGGGATTGGAATAAAAAGAGGATTGTTATAAAAATGTAAGGAGGGTTGAAGATCTTAAACCTGGTCTTTGCGGCCGCTCCAATAAATCAGAGTGCCCTCAACTGATTTTTCGCTTTCAGGACCTGAATTCTTCAATTCTGCAATATCCAGGAACGAAGCACTCACCAGAGCCATAAACTTTTCTAGAAGAAAACCCTATTTTATCAGCAAGAGCTATTATTATCTGAGGAGAAAGAGGATGTGACGAACGCTCTTTGTAAAATGAAAACTGAGGCGCGATCACAAGTGAAGGAAAACGCTGAACTCTGACGCAATAAAAGAAGACGTATCGAAGAAATCATTCTGAAAATATGAGGAACTCTCTAGAGAAGCGAGGATCCGATCTGGATGAGAGCAATTGGGTCTATCTCGAGGGTCTAGCAAGGGACTTTTTTTTCACAGAGGACTCTGGTCACCAGACGCACTAATTAATCTGGAGCGCTAACGAGCACTTTGGGATCGGTTGCGGTTGGTGGTGATGACCCAGAACGTTTCGCTTAACGGTACTCTCGAGAGATCGAGCATCGATCGAGTAGGGTGCAACGCGTGCAAAGAAGAAGAGGGTACCTAGGTGATATATATATATATAAACCTGATATATATATATATATAGATATATGTATCTATAGTTAGTGATCGTGGTGACTAGGGTTAAACCGTTAGGAAAAGGCGGACGATCAAAGGCCGAACGAAGGAAGTTAAAGTGAGGTGTGGACTGAGAGTGGTGTTAAATTGAACTCCATCGATGTCGCTTGATAGCGAATCTAAAAGACAGGTATTACCGTGAAAGGGGTCTGTGGTGGTGAGACGTATAAGAGGAACTTTGTGGTGAATCTGACTTGGGTTTCTTGAGAAGTAGGGCCAAGTTAAATAGTTTATATGTGAAGGTAAAGGAAAATATATCCAAAATACAAAAAGAAAGAAAAAGAAGAGTCAGAGTTAGATAAGTTATAGATAGAGAAGAGTGAGGATTTTCTTATAAAGGGAAGAATGATGGAGTGGAGATATATGTAGGGGAGTGATTTTCAAGATTAGAGATTGTAGATATAGACCCTGGACCCGAAAAGGCTCAAAAGGGAGGAGAGCCAAAGCGATTGAAGCGATTAGCTGGCGATGGCATGAGGACATTAGTGAGGAGCTTCGGGCCCAGCGAGGAGGAGGATGAGGATGGTGGTGGGCATGATGGTGCTTGGTCAACTACTGACGAGGATCCTGCTAGCGGCTCATGCAGGTGATCGTCTTGCCGCAGCTCGCAGAATTCTGAGGGATGTGCCTCTTATCGATGGGTGAGTTAGATATTTAGTAAAAGCTCTCTTTATGGTTTTACAATTTTACAAATTCACAAATTTAAAAGCGTTTCATGTTGAAAGCTTTTATTTTCAATGTTTTCAAGTTATAGTCATCAAATTTTAATTTCTGATTCACGAGTTTGTATATAAAAAGCTTTTACGATAAATTGGCTATTCTGAATATGTGGATGAGCTTATACGGGTGGTTTATCTGACTTTGTTTTATATCCCCACAATCCATCAACTTTTATAGTTATAAACACAATTTTGATGTCCCAAGTGTCACTAAAAGAAAATGAAATAATTTCAATAAAACAAAAATAAAGGATTGTTAGCTTAGCTTTGACAGATGAAACGTTTTTTATAGAATCTAATTTTAACGGAAGGTTTATTGATATTTTCTTTATTTCATACAAGAAATCTAATATGATCTCGTGTGAAGGGAAAGTAAAAATATTTATCGCATTCTCAGGATCAAAACCTTGATGCTCACTTTTTAGGTATAACGAAGGCACTAGAAACTCAAGAGCTAAGTTTTCGTGTAGCAATTTATCTTCAAAGGTTGAACCATAGCAAGCAGCAGAATGCACAAAGTTCCATTAGGAAAAAGAAACAAAAGGTTGTACACTCTGAGAAAATTCTTAGTCTGGAATGTAAATCCCATCTTATGCTACATTGAACTCACTACATAATTATAATATCAGTATCATTTTTAATTAAAAGTCGGAGAGCTACAGGCGTATAACTTTATTCGTTGCTTTTCTACTTCAATTGAAAGAAACATAAAAAGACTGACCAATTTATTTTTTACCTGTGTGTATTGTAAGATACGAAATTCACTCTTTTCTGTTTTATCCAAACCATAACAAATTCTAGTACTGATCATTAAAGACTGAAGCTGATTAATTTTCGTTTGCATCAGTTAGTTTTTTAACCACGTAGTTTTAAAATGAAGTATAAGAAACGTTATATGAATAAAAGAGAGTACAAGCAGGAAATTTTAATTACTGGAACATTTTTCGTTTCAAAGCAATTTTTAAAACGTGGAAATTAAATATTTTCCTCTAATTGTAAGTAAAATTATATTGTGTTCTTCGAAGAGTTATTCTCTACAATTTATTTCCTCTAGACGAGTTTCAAATATTCATTTTTCTGCTTTATTCCCTTGCAAAAAATCATTTTTTCTAATCTCATGTCCGAATATATCACATTTGTTATGGATATTAAGAATATATGAGAAAAAAGTGAATCGGCAAAAACAGAACAGCTTTTCTCGAAATTCAGTAAGGAATGTTGATTCGTACGATCTGCAAATTTTATTTTGACGAAAACATTTTATAAGAGTTTTCTTAGATAGATTAAATAATATAATAACTAAAGAGAAATCATTTTTACCATTAAGTACAATAATACCACTGAAACTACTTTTGAAGTTTGAACAACACAATTTTTATCAATTACAAATGTCATTTTCATCCTCGAGCTCCTTATCGTCCAATATTTGCAGAACAATAATAACGTATATAGCCTCTAAAGTCTGCATTGGACAGAAAGCATCGAGTAAAAGAAAGTTGCGATCTACAACATGTATCGATGTTTAGCTCTATTGAGCCAGCTTATCGGATCTGGCGACGATTGTACCCAATTTGAACTAGAATATGATCAGAATTCAACTCGTTGTTGTAAATAACAGTTTTTCCTTAATCTTCTTTATAAAAAATATGAGTTTATAGAAACAGTAAAGGATTATTCTACAAATCCTTAATTGTATCAAGTTATCAAAAAGTATACGAATAAATGCATGTTGAATAAAAATGTGGATAAAAAGTAAATCAGAGGAAAAATAAATGAACTTAAATCGGATACTGACAACTTGAAATCAGGGTTGAATTTAATCCGGCTGCTATTCCCATAAGGAAAATGAATTGAAAAAATAAAGTTATTACCGAGTGACCCCACGATTAAACGTAAAATACGAATCGCGGATATAGCGAGTCAGGGCATACTTGAATGTGTGTTTATACAGCTATGTGTCAGCCTGTTTATACAAGCTTCTTTATGATTAATGGTTCTAGTGGAAAACCACTCGGCGCAAGAGTTTTGGCCTGTTTTGAACAAAAGATTCAAGTAAAAAACACTCGCAATTTCCCTATCGCGCACTTTCCATTCCTATGACAACTACAAGGTATATTACTTTCTTCTACAGAAAAAAGAGCAAAAACAATTTTATGCTGTAGTTAGAAATTCGCAAAACTTTTTGACATTGTTTTTTATTAATAATTAATGTATAAATATATATATATATATATATATA
>UCOH01004534.1:0-21874 GCA_900474275.1 Synergus japonicus | reverse complement strand
ATTCTAGAGTTTTTTATGAATGGAAAGTTTTGGGTTCGTTGGTCCTGCAAGCGTACTAAAATCTTAATTTTATGGGTTAGTTGTGGTCCCCATGTGTTTGGGTGAGAAGACCTTCTTTTATTACTTAATTTTTACAAGATAGTTATAGTCCCATGTGTTTGGGCGAGAAGACCCTTTTTTTTATCATTTCCTCGCTTGCAGGAAAAGACTCGTCTTCTGGACTCTTGGTTTGGGAAAATTCCAATGAAGTTATAGTCCCATGTGTTTGGGCGAGAAGACCCTTTTTTTTATCATTTCCTCGCTTGCAAGAAAAGACTCGTCTTCTGGACTCTTGGTTTGGGAAAATTCCAATGAAGTGTCGTATATATAAAATGAAAGTATTTTCTAGAAATAGAAAATCTTTCATTTTTAGTTTATTTCGCGAGTGGCGCGTATAACAAAGGATAGGAATATGTGACGGGCGACAAGACTGTCCGTCACAAAATGACCTTTAGGATCATCATAAAAATAAAAATAAATACCACATCTATACATAAAATTTCCCGCTCTTTCAGAATTTGAAGTCTGTAACGGTATGGGATACCAATACCCCTACATATAGGCAACCCGATTCACGATTACTGATACACGGCAGGCGGACCATTGAACATAAATATCGATCGGTGCGCAGTATCGATAGTTCAAGCTAGGCGTGTAGTCTTTGCGCTTTCCCACTAACGACATGAAATCTTATGGGGATAAGAGACGGGCGTTTGGCCACAGCAAATCGTCCAGCGACGGATCACAGAGCCAGAAGCTCCACACGGTGAAGCGGTTCAAAGCTTTTGCTATCCTGTATCAACGCAGTCGTCGCCGTAACAGCTCTAGAGTCCACGCTACAGTCTACAGTCTACAGTCTTCGAGTCTACATTTACGGTAGTATAGCAGAAAAATTCTGCACGCTGTTCCAAGCTGGGGTTTTTCGTACGATTTATACTTTGTCACCCTATCTGGTGAGGGGTAGTTTTTTAGAAAGCCAGTGCTTTCTATTTAATTCTCACTTTTTCACTTTTTCTTTTTCTCGTACACTGGTTCTTTGTGTACGCAGTTCCTAGCTGCGGAGACCTGGTGGCGGGCATGCATTTTTGAGGGTAATTATCGATTCCTCATGTACGCAGTACCTAGCTGTGGGGAATAGATAATATTCGTAATTTTCTTGTAATATTCGTGTTTTTTAACATAACCTATCAATCCTCCATCTACGCAGTTCCAAGCTGTGGGGAATTGATAGTGTTCGCGATCTGATTATTAGCGATTCTCCATGTACCCAGTTCCTAGCTGTGAGAAATCGGTAATGTTTCCATAAAGGGAAACTTACGGTAATTTTACGGGTCTTCTTTGTACGCTGCTCCAAGCTGGGGAAGATTACGTTTTTTACATATAAGAGGGTAACTTCACGTGCTAAACACGAATATTGGAGTTGTTTAATAATTGCGATTGAAGGACTTAGGCCGTGATTGGAAAATGCGTCATTGAAAATTGTACAAATCTGCATTACGGAATGGAAGCATCACTGGTAGAAATCTGCATTATCGACTGGGGGTAATTTAACATGGAGAATAACAATCTACATTACCGACTGGGACTGATACCGGCCGGGGGTAATTTAGCATGGAGCAGAACCTTGCTCGATGGATAAGTGTTCCCGTAACCCCCTTGTATAACTACTAATGAGCACTTCGCTTCCTGTAAGCAAATATATGATTTGTTTCCTCATAGAGGAAGCATTAAGTATTCATTACATCAACAATAATTTTGATTATTTGAGAAGTTATATTTAAAACATTCATTTTCGAAAATTACAATAAAGCATAAATTTCTTATTTTTCAATTAATTGAATTAATCTTACAGGTCAATCGATTCATCTGGACATAAGGAATCTTCATTTCCCTTACACCAACTTTCAACTTTAATTATTATTTGAGAAGTTATATTCGAAAAATTAATTTTAAAAAATACAATTAATCATAACCTGAAAAGCCTTGTGCACGAGGCCCAATTAATCGGCTGTACGTTCCTGTACAATTTTGAGCGCTCATTTATTAAGTTAACATCTGTATTATTTTGGCCTGCGTGACGTACGGGTTAGTTGGGACATTAAAAGGACAAATCAACATTTTTTTGCGTCCAGTTAGAATTGTTCTTGGACATCAACTTTAAAATGTAATCATGGATATTTGGACACCAGTAGAACCCCTTATAACTACAACCCTGCAAACACTCTTTTCTACAACTACGTCACATAGCAACGTCAAGCTGTTATAACGCTCCATGGTAACGATACTCATTCGTTGCTAAAGAAGTCATCAACACCGATTTCTAGCCATCTTTCGTCCAGCAACTTCCAGAGCATCAACACGTATTTTTTAAATCTTCCGTGAAATTTATTGTATCGGTTCTAAAGATTTGGTTTCATATTGGATATTATTTATTTTAGTCAGGTATTTAATTGTTTTATGTTTTGGAGCAATTCTGTTTTCCTTTATGTCCCTTTTTATATATTATCTTGTAATTTTCTAGACTGTATTAGGTTTCTACTTTGTGTTCCTTTTTTGTATTTTTGATTTTGATTTATCCCACGTTCCATCGCCACAATACTAAGTTAGTCCAGGCAACTGGTACTTTTTTTACATAATAATTCCCAAACGCAATTTTTTTGGAAATAGCTTCCAAATGGGGTCCTGAATAACCCTTAAAAATGTGTGCCGTGGATCGATTGCCAAAGGCTGTTTTTTTTTAAAAAAGAATTTTCAAAAATCAAGTTTGCGTGGACGGACCATTTCCATTGCGTTGTATAAAAAAAAGTTCAAATCAAAAAAGATAAACTGGAAAATTCTAAGGAAAACAAAAAAAAAGCGAACCTTCTATCTCTAAAAGGTTTCGAGTTACAGTCATTTCAAAAAACCACTTTCTTTCTGCATTTCGTCGAAAAATCACTACTTTTTGCAACATTGTCTGTACCATCGAACTTAATGATTTTATGAAAAAATTTTCAACAGATGAGTGAAATTTCATGTATTTATCTTTAATTTACCCCAAAAGGCAAAGTCCTAACCCTAATAGGTCAAAAGATATGACCTCTCAAAGTGGGCTACTTTTGACCCATTTTTCCGAGCAATTTCCGTTTGTGGAGTTTTGTTGTAATAGGGTGTTCCATGGGTAAATTATGATAGTGATGCCAGAGAATGAAATAAAGTAAACAAAATTATGGGTCTATTAAAAAAAAAGGCTCTTATGGTGCTATTAGTACGTGATTTATGATCTCTCCAAACCTCACTTTTTTTTGCATTTTTTCACTAAAATTCGAAAAATTGTGGATCTTTTTTACATATAATCATCTGCGTGCACCATGCGGAACAAGTACATCCATATTTGAATGTTTTAATGCAAATGAAGTATCCAGCTCTAAATGTAAGTAAAATATACATAATTTTTTATTAATAAACAATAAGTTTTTTGTAGAAAAATTATATAAACATCGTTTTTTAATAATTTGTTTAACACGTTGAGCGCCACGCGTATTTCTAAGACAATCCCGTTCAGGCCACGCGCCTGTTAGTAGTTCTCATGTTACACGCTGTCAGCCACCGATGGGTGACGCGGCCTAAACGGAAAGTCTAGTGTCAGCCACCGATGGCTGACATGGCGCTCAACGTGTTAAAATTTTTTAGTAATTTTAAGGTTAGAATCTTATCATAGTATATTTTGTTAATAATAAAATTTTCATTGTTTACAAAAAAAAATTTATTCTGAAAAATTAATTTTATTAGGCGCTTATTTTTTTTATTTTTATTTTTATGGACGTTATTTTTATAATTCTCCAAAATAACCAAAAGAGATTTAATATGATCTTAAAATAAATTTAGGAATAATAGTTATCCAGTCATACTCAACAAGTAGAGGGGTCTAGGTAAGGGGATCATGAAACATTAATGAGAATGAGTTATCTTAGAAATCGCAAAAATAATACTGAATTTATTATCTAAATATAATTCAATATGGGGTTACGCCAAACTCAATTATTACAATAGTCATTACAATTCAGATCATTAAATTCAAAGACAATTTAGTTATTAGAGTTTTGACTCTCAAAAAATTAATTTTATTAGCATGCATGCTAACATAATTAATTTTTCAGAATAAAATTTTTTTGTAAACTGACAATTTTATAAATAACACAATATATTATAATAAAAACATTCTAACCGTAAAATTACTGAAAAATTTTTTAAAAATTATTAAAAAAAGATGTTTATATAATTTTTTTATAAAAAACCAATTGTTTATTAATAAAAAATTATGTATATTTTACTTACATTTAGAGCTAGATACTTCATTTGCATTAAAACATTCAAATATGGCTGTACTTGCCCCGCATGGTACACTCAGATGATTATATGTAATAATCATAGGTCACAGCTCGTAACCTATTAGAACTAAGATATCCTCTCTTTTTCATTTTACGCAGAATTGAGTCTATTTTAATTCCTTTCCTTTGCGTTTCGTACGAAGATCAAAAAGAAACGAGGTATGTCGCGAGGAAAGTCCCAATTTTTCGAATTTTAGTGAAAAAATGCAAAAAAAAGTGAGTTTTTGAGAGATCATAAATTACGTTCTAATAGCACCATAAGATCCTTTTTTTTAATAGACGCATAATTTTGTTTACTTTATTTCATTCTCTGGCATCACTATCATAATTTACCCATGGAACACCCTGTTACAAGAAAACTCCGCAGAGGGAAATTGCCCGGAAAAATGGGTCAAAAGTAGCCCACTTTGAGAGGTCATAACTTTTGACCTATTAGGGTTAGGACTTTGCCCTTTGCGGTAAATTAAAGATAAATACATCAAATTTCACTCATTTTTTGAAAATGTTTTCATAAAAGCATTAAGTTCGTTGGTACTATAACCTTTTATTTTAGATTATAATTGTGAAATCTTGAAATTCTTATCTTAAACGACTTTTAATTTGAATATGCCATTTGAGCGCCAGCTTGTTTTTCTCAAAACAAGCAAAAGTAATATTAAAACGAATTGAATCTACGTTATATAAACCCTAGACTAACACAGTACCGCGGAGAGGGCGGGGAAAGGGAATATTCACTGAGAACCACTGCATTTACAAAGAACTAACAAATTAAATTTATTAAATAAAAGAAGTAATTATTACGTCACTGAAATATTCAATTATAGCAATTGGAGCAAAGTAATAAAGAGCACTGCTCGTCAATGTACAGCGATTCTCAAAAAGAGACACGATTCATTAACTGAAATAATCACAAGGAAGAGAGAGAAAAGAAGTTGTTACCTGTGCTTACGAGGGCGTGGCAAAGCACACGCCTTCCACGAACTTGTTCCCTGGTCAAGTTCGGCATTTCAGAGATAACCAAAAATCAAATACAAATATAACTGTGAACAAGCCGAATCCAAATAATAATCAATCTGAACTGGGTGGTTTCCTCACCACACCCAGGGTAATCTCAGAAACAAATACAATCACTGACGAATGTGAGAACTTAGCAAAAAAATCAAAAGGTCTTACAACGAACGACTACGAGCACAGAGTGAACGAGTCAACTTCTTTCTTCCTGTCTCGTGGCGTGCGCGGAAACAGGCAGCGCCACGAAGTTACTGTGAAACTGAAATAATATAACGTAAATGGTAATAATTCGTCGACGACCGGTAATTCGTCGACGATCCGTCCCACCGATGATTCTGCTCTAGGCCCCGAGATGGCGCTGTGTGAGTTCTGTCACGAATCTGAATTAATTTGCGCGGCAAATTGAACCGATTTGAATTTAAACTATTATATTTATGAGGTGGGTTTGTCCACTTTTCAGGCTGAAGAGCCCTACTCGACTTGACTTGAAATAAAGCTCTTAATTTAGTATAAATTAATCTAAGGAAGGTTTCTTTAATGAATATTCGTTATTTAATCTAATATTTAATTTAATATTTATTGGTTAATGCAAACTATTTTATATATAGTAATAATAAAATTTCTATCTTCCAAACTAATAGAAAATATGACAAGTTTAATGAATTTGTATTTCGCGAGACCGACTGACTGAGCTTGCCCGAAAGAAAGTTGATCAAAATCTGATTTTTCTTCTAGATCGATAAAAGCTCTTGAGGCCCTTGCGCATCTTGAGAGTCCTTTTGCGCAGCCCTACTCTACATATTTTATGTTTGTTGCACCAATCGTAATTAGTCCTTGATCTACACGTGTGCCTAGTCGATTATCTGAATCCAATTCGAAGAATCGTTTTCGACCAAATTTGGTCGGCGCCAAGCTCAGTCACACGTTTCTTTAAAATAACAAAGTCAACCGATATCTAATTTCCTAGACCTAACACTTTGTCAAATATCTTAATTTATTACTTCCATACTAACGATAGTTCTCTTTTAGCACTACATAAATGTCATCATACGTTCATTCTTAATTTACAAAATCAGATTAACTTTCAAAAGCAGTTTCTCAAATTCTTTTAATCAATTTTACTTTAGTTTTCTCACACATCTCAATCTCACGTTCTCGCAATCAACATTAGTAAATAATCCTAACTAAATTTCTTTTTGATAATGGATTATGCATTCCATCAAGATTCATTAATATTTATGTTAAAACTAGCTTAAATTATACATAGGGTAAATCTTTGAACAAAGGTTCCTTATGTTCAGTGCTGAAATTAATAATAATTTTAATACATTTTTTAATATAATATAGTCGATTCGCCTTATTTCCCTAATTACCAATCTCTCTCAGTTCAATTAATATTTCTCTTTATTTTATTTAAAAAATGCAATTGTTATTTTGGTATTTGTAAATATAAACTAATTTGAATTTCATACGTCAAGGAGGTGCTGCCTCTATCGGGACAAAGTTTAACTAATTATCTTTTCCAGAACGTTACACTTCTCCCCCCGGCAGAAAAGTTTTGCCATAGCATAACTTTTCTATAGTTTTGGTTTTAGAACAATTCAAATTTTTATGCAGTCACTCCACAAAACCACTCGGCCTTATATTTCATTTACAAATATATACATTTAAATCTGTATTCTCGAAACTTTATAATTAAAAATGTTTGTCTTATTTTAATTTCAAGTTATTAAAATAATTCAATAAATTTCAATTTAGATTCTAAATTTTCTAAAACTATTACTTTCAATTAAGTCTATTATTCATATTCTAGTTTAGACAAGTACTTTGAAATTCTTATCAAATGTAGTATTTTACTTTAGTTAACTTAATTCATTAATCAATTTATTGTAAGAGATTATATATAATACGCACATACATATATAAGCTTTTTTCTAAGATCTAATTTTTTTAAAATAAATTTATGTTTATTCTTCTTTTTTTTTATTTTTTATTTTTATTTTTTCTTGATAATATTTTGGTATGTTTTTTTTTTATATATAGTAACTACAACAATATAGAGAAGATAATATAATTAGAATTATATTTACTACACATAGTAACTGAACTAACTGCACTTGCTGCACCAACTGCACTTGGTTAAAAAATATTCGTTTTTTAACTAGGAAAAGTCTACAGTACTTATTTTACAGATATCTTATATTTTTATTATATTTACTTTAATAATTATTTGCAAAATACTTTAAATTTATTTGCACTCTCTCTCAGCCAATATTACAAAGGAAATTTTCCTAAGAACCAAGTGAGCTGGAGAATTTATTATTTATTAAAAAAAATAAATAAAGGATCTCCAAATATTGCTGAGAAAGTTTGAAATTTTGGAGGTAGATTTGGGCAATGATAACAGTGATAACATATAGGTATGTTATCTCCCTCCCCCTCCACCATAAAAGGAATTTTAAAGCATTTTAAAATTTCTTTGCGGATTCCTAATTTAAAATACTTATTTATTTTTGATGTGCTTAAACTTATAATTTTCTTTATTATTCATATTTTAAATATTTACATATTAACTTATATACGTCTTTATTCAGGGTTCATATCTGAGAAAAGCGTGTTTGATTCCATTAATGTGTACTACCTTTTTACCATCATCTTTCAGAATTTCTACATTATAGTCACTTATTAACCTGATGATCTTGTAAGGACCTTCATAATGATCCTCGAGTTTTGCCGCTCGTTTTTCGTTGAGTAGGTAGACATATTGTCCTTCGCTAAAATTTCTTTCATTTAACTTTCTGACATAATAAGTTTTACACCTTCTTTTGGCAGATTCCAAACGTGCTTGAACCATGGACTCGGTATCTATGATTCGATTCAAATGGCCGTTAACTAATTTGTTAAAAGTCATTGGGACCCTCTCGTCAGCAAACTCCGAAGGAAGATTTGCCTTCCTACTGAAAATCACTTCGTGGGGAGTAACTCCTGTCGACTCCTGGACTGAGGTGTTAAATGAGAACATGGCGTAGGGCAGCCACAAATCCCAGTCATTCTTCTTGCAATAATGACGTAGGTATTCCATGAAAGTGTGGTGGCTTCGCTCTAATGACCCTAATGATTGCGGATGATACGCAGAAGGTCTTAGTTGTTTTATTTTAAATAATTCCGCAAATCCAGTCATTATCTCACTCATAAACTGTGGTCCCTGGTCGGTTTGAATGGATTCAGGGCAACCGTATAGACAAATAAATTTTTCCGCAAATGCTACTGCAATTGTGGGAGCATCTATCACTGTCAATGGTATTGCACCTGAATACTTCGACAGACAGTCCTGCCAGGTTAACATGTATTCATTCCCGTTATCTGTTTTTGGTAGGGGTCCCACTAAGTCCATTTGGACTTTTTCGAAAGTCCTAGTAGGTGTATCAGTAATTCGCATAGGTAATTTTGTTTTTACTCTAACTAACTTTTTTCGTTGACATGATTCGCAAGTTTTTATGTAATTTTGGACTTGTTCTTTAAGTCCCTTCCAATAAAATCGTTCCCTGATTTCGTAGGTTTTCATTACCCCTTTATGTCCGCCTACAGCTGAGTCGTGAGATTCCGCGATTATACCGGGTCTTTGATCCTCAGGAGGTATCGTAACCTCCCCTGTACACACGGTTATTTCATAATCTCCTTTACCAAAGTAATTTTTAAATATTAATTCGATAGTGTTCCACGGTAATCTGTCAAATCCATTACCCTTCTTCGAAATGGTAAATGTTTTTATTTTTAATTCATCTATGGCTTCTTTTAAGGTTTCTACTACAGATTCGATGTTTATGGCAAAGACTTTTTAGTCAAATTTTTCTTTGATAAATAAGTTTAGAACTAGTCTTTTCATGTCACCCAAAACTACGATGTATCCTAATTTTACCTTTTTCTGTTTTAAATCTGTTAATTTAAAAACTTGCCTGTCTATCAAATCTCTTGCTACTGGGGTGGTCAATATACAGTCGCAACTAGCAAAATTTAATAAGTGGTCATCTCTCATCCACAATTGATCTTTAGACATTTTAAAAAGTGGTTTGAGTAAACTCCTTTCGGTTCGTGCTTCGTCTCTAGTAATTGGCATTTGCATTGCCATTTCTTGCGCGCTGTTCGTACCTCCCTCATCTTCATGTTCAAAATCGAACACTGTAAAATAATCGCCCCATATGGCTTTCTTCTCATCTTCAGTTAAATATTTATCATTATCATTTATCTCCAGATTTGCCTTTTCCAAACATTTTTTCTCACTTGTGGGTATTTCGCCCACCGTCTCTTGGTCGTCGAGCATACGACTTTCGAGACTCGCAACACATGCAAAATCGGTAACACATACCAAATCCTTGGAACATCAGTATAGCGCCGTCACCAATGGGTTGAAAACAATCTCTCGGGACATAATCCCATTTTGCTCGCGGGACACATTCCCATTTTGTTTTCCGGGCATAATCCCATTTTGTTCTCGGGACACATTCCCATTTTGTTTTCCGGACCTAATCCCATTTTGTTCTTGGGACTCATTCCCATTTTGTTTTCCGGACATAATCCCATTTTGTTTTCGGGACACATTCCCATTTTGGCAAAAGGTTTCCTCTGGAGCTTTTTCCTGGGTACGTGTCACCCCAGCTTTTTCACAAGGGCAAACGCAAACCTGGGCGTCCCCAGTGCAATTTGTCCCTGTTTCGTCATTTTCAAATTCAAAGGGAAGTAGGAACAACTTTTCCACTAAATTTTCGTTATTAAAAACATTCTCTTCCTCATTTTCCATAACTCAGGTAACAGAGCAAGTAAGGGCGTGCATTCCCTCACCACTCTGCTCCTCATCCTCAGAAATATCAGAATCTACTTCCATTCTTTCATCATTTTCATTAACAGGTACCGGATTTCTCGACAATGCATCCGCATAGGAGTTTACTTGCCCCAGTTTATGCTGTACTTCGAATTCGTATTCTCGGAGTTTAACCTTCTATCTGGCTAACCTCGAACCTATTGTAGGGTCATTTAACTGACTCAACCAGACCAAAGGACCATGGTCGGTTACGTAAGAGTTTTCATCGTTTAAAATAAGATCATTCAATTTGGTAAAGTGTGACAAGTCTGTGATGAATTCTACATAGAATTCATGATGTGGATTTTTCCTCGAGAAAAATCAATCAAGTGTTTATTTTCAATAAAAGGGTTTTTTATGCTTCTCGTAGGCTTTTTCCCTAAAGTGATGTGTTTTTATTGAAGTTTTCCTATCATCTAATTTAATTCTGGTTATGATCCTTTCTTTTATTTTAGGGGGTACAAATATTGGGTGTTTTTTGAAATTCGATAAAAAAAAAACTAAAAATATTTTTATCATTCGCTTTTTACTGGACATTTATTAATATTCCAACAAGTTACAAATTATTTAAAATTTAATAAAAATAGTAAAAAACAAAATTTTTACATGATCCTAGTTCGGACGATAAAGGGATATATAAAGAAGGTCCACGCTAAATTTCACGTTAATCGGTTCATTAGAACTTGAGCAATCATTTCAAACGTGTTAGAAGAAGTAGTTTCGAGAAAAACGTATTTAAAGATTTGAGCAAAATTCCAGGCAGTTTTCACTCACATTTCGTTAATCGGCGATTCCTGCTCCATACATTGGACCCTTTTCTTGTTCAAATTGATTATTTTTTCACTTCTTTGTGCTAAACGCTATTTTAATTTATTTATTTATTTCTGCTAAACGCTATTAAACGCTTTTTCACATCTGTTTGCTAAAAGTTATGTCACCAAAATGGCTATAATTCTGTCATTAATCGAAATTATAAAAAATCCCTCGGAAGATATATTCTCGGCAACCTAATCTTTGAAAATATGCAAAAACAAAAAAATTGATTTTTTCAAAATCCTAGACTAGAATATCACCTTAATTTATTTGTCCCTGTAATAACGGTTCTGTAGGATTTGTTAGTATTCTTATATTTATATCTAAATGATGGTTCTTTAGAATTTCATTATTCATTTTGTCTTTGTAGATGATTCTTTGGGATTGCATCATATTGTTTTATGGTGGTTCTCAAGAATTGCATCTTGTGAATTATTGTAGTATTTCTTGGTGATGGTTCTTTAGGATTGCATTGTATTATTTTACAATGGTTCTATAGAATTGCATCATCTAATTAATTTTGTGATTGAATCTTATGTCCCTTATTTTATTTTATTTATATTGTGCTTCCGATATTTCTTTTATTTTATATCTTATGTTTCTGTTTCTATTTCCCCTTTTTTATTATAACTATTCCCTTTTAATTTAATTTATATTTCGTTTTTTAATTTTCCATATCCAATCTAGAAAAAAAAAGAACGAAAGATCCTAATTATTATAAATTAGTATTCTTTATTTATGACTATTTAGACAAACTTTTGAATTAATTATTCTTTTATATTTCAATGTTTATAATTGAACAAATTTATATATTGTTATTTGTATTTCCCGTTTTATTAACTTTTATATTTATAAATTTGGCTATTTTAATCTTCGTCCCATCCCTCTCTACCAAACTGTTACGACGACTAGTCGAAGGTGCTGCTGATCATTTAATATTGATAATTTGATTTAATTTATACTATCTAGTTCAGTTTCTTGTTCTTTTGAATTGACTTTTTAGGTCTGGCGCCCAACACACATTTATATTGGCAGACGTAACCATGATTTAAAAATGAGTTAACATTTATATTTTAAATTAATAATAAAATTAAATTAAACGGTTATAGCACATAATGTACCCCGATCCTGATTTGTACAGTACAGTTCATGATCTCGTCTATTCAAAGAAGAATTGTATGTCCCCGAAGGAAGCTTTAGTTTCGATGGATAAGTCAACCGAAAATTGAAATGAAGTTAACCAGGCAATAAATATTCACGTAGATAATGACGAAGAGGTTTGCATTACTGAATCAGTTAATTCAGTATTAACATTGAGCTTGGTCATATACACGGCGGCATCGTCGTCTATTCGTATTATATTTGTGACAAAAATCCTCTCGTTTAATGTCTATTATCCACTGATTCTTGTTTCTTATCGTTCGGAAAGCGATATCCTCCTTTATTTGTACATTCGAATGTCACACCTGCTATTTTGAAAATAATGCTAAAATGAACATCTCACCACACTGCGGGCTGATATAATACGCGAATAATGGATGACTCCGCCGTGTATGCAGTGCTCCCAACGCGGGCCCCGAACTCAACTGCGCATGTGTCGCGCTCACTTGTATTTTTTTTGCATTTTTTTCATTATTTACAATAAATGTTATTATTTTAATTATTTATAATAATATTTTTTCGCTATTTATAATAAACAATAAAGATGATATTATTTAGCATTTTGAATTGTAGGCGAATAGTAACCAATCGGATGCCGAACGCGACACATGGGCAGCAGAGTTCGGGGCGTAAGTGCCAGTCGCCATCTTATGGTATTTTGAAAATAACGCTAAAATGAAAATCTGGCAAGTGCCAGTCGCCATCTCCATAGGTGAACGAAAAAAACGAATAGAAAAAACACAGCACGTACGTAGCCATACAAGAAACATTTAAAATCTTATTAAAAAAATGATAAAGGAATTTCGTTTGGGGGCGCCACCTAAGGAATTACGATTTTTAAACAATATTTCCTATTGTAACGTCTAAGATATTTATTTAAAGGAAAATCAAAATAACTCCTTCTTATCTTCCCTAATTTCCTCGTTTTGATTAACCCTCGTGAGAAGGCTAATTCGGGATGAGGATAGCCAACAGGTTAGCTAAGAAATGTTACAACATAGGGTTTGACCTTGATGTAATGAGTTTATTTAGATATTAAAAGATATTTGTTACAACAAATAGACAATGATTATAATTATTAAATGAAAATAGATATGTATTATAATTTAATTTGGTATATGTCGAAGGTAAAATATTAAGTAAAAGAGATTTGTTATAAACAAATCTTCAAGCAACAATGATTTCGAACATATAAATTATTTAGACTTTTGTCGAAGATAAATGTTTATTTAAAAAGGAAAGATTCGCTATAAACAAATACTCATATGATAAATAATGATATCAAACAGCTAATTTATTTAGACATTTGTCGCAGATAAATGTTTATTAAAAAGACAAGATTCACTATTAACAAATGCTCAAATAATTTGTTAATAATGTTGCAAAACTAACGAAATGATTGCGAATGTATTGAGAATGGCTAACATTGGTTATAAATTGTTACAACAAAACGGAAATAGTATTAAATTATAATTGTTGAGATTAAGTGTTTACAAAAAGAGGTATTTCGAGGGAGTGTTTCAACTTCAGAGGCAGATCTAATGAAATGTAGAAATTCGTAGTGTACTTACAATGTTTGTCGATCTAATCAAGAATACACAAACTTAACTTAACATCCACTCAAAATTCATAATAAATTCATTAGCATAGTTAACTTTAAAAGTTCATCAAGAGTTAATTAACAAAGGTTTACTTTAAAAGTTCATTAACAAATGTTCACTTCAAAAGTTCATTAAAAAACTAGTATTAAAAACTGGGGTAGTTTCTGATTCTATTAGTTCTGATATCTAGTATGACGAGTTCCTGGTGTTGTGGAATTAAATGAGTTACTAGGATTCCGGCGATATTGAAGCTGATCCCGAGGTGACTTTCAAACTGATAAGTCCGCGGGTACCTGATGTTAGCTTGGCGAGTACGCGATTCCTGGTCTTATTGTAACTGACGAGTTACACGGATGGTGGTATTATGGTAACTGACGAGTTACCCGGTTGGTGGTATTATGGTAACTGGGGACTGACGAGTTACGCGGTTCCTGGTATTATTGTAACTGACGAGTTTGGTCCGATGTAGTTCTTTTATGTCAGAAAATTTGCGTGTATTCGTTTTTTTTGTCCGGATGTCCACTAATTGGCAGCGGGCGACTGGGATGTTAACAGTTCAGTTACTCCTCAATCGAGTGGAAAAGGTTACTGAGTGCACGAGTTAATTAGTTATAGACCTGTGACTCTTGCTGTTGCGTCTTCTTGGTTTGGTGGTATTCCTTTCACCAAATGCTGAGGATGTTTTGGTCGAGTATATGTGAACTCTAGACTACAAGTCTATGAGTGTATTGGTCGTGGGTCGTGGACCCATGACACTATTATAAAAACAATATACTTTCAGCTAACTTCATAGCTTTACCTTAATTTCTGAAGTCAGCGTAATAATTGGTTGCGCATGAAGTAAGCAGTAAGCCTAATGACGTAAAATAATTCAAATACGAAAAACGCGCGCTCAAGCGCGCGATTGGACTTGTATAATAAAATAGTACGTACATTTAATACCAGCTTCATTCAACAAGTTGTACTCAGTGTCAATAAGAGACAGTATTTCGTCTAAGAACACTCTAATACAGTGGTCGGAGATTTGAAACGAGACGTATTTGACACAATGAAAGGTCTGTGTCCGTGTGAAATGAGTAGGAGACCGTAATGGTTGCGTGCGCAGCAAATTCTCCTCTTCTGAGTTTGAAAACCCGAGGATGTACGATTGCCTTCGGAAAGCTTTGGGCGGTCTATTTATATCTCCTCCTCTCCTCATCTCCTCGATTCACATGTGAAATTGAAGAAATTATCGATTTTACTATTTCGATGCGTTCTGATGTTGAGGTTAGGTTTTTCAGGTGGAGAATATTAATATTAATACCATTATATATATATTAATAATGTTAATATTAGGATTATATTATAATAGAATAGATTATAATAGTAATTTATTTCTATTTGGATCTGCAAATTGAATGAAATTCGAGAAATTGGTTATTTTAATGATTTGAATATTTCGCGCGATTCTTATATACGTAGATTTTAAGGTTCTGTTTTTTCAGGAGTAAAATATTTTTAATTTGATATTAATATAAACAATAAATAATATTATATCCCTTGAAGTTCCTTAAAATCAAATGAACTATTTTTCTTTTTTATATTATATATATATATATTAATTTTAATTTCCTTTTTATCTTAAAATTTCCTAAAATCACTTGAAGTCTCTATAAAAATCTTTGAAATTCTTTATTTAAAATCTCTTAAAATTCTGGGTAACGTCAGGTAAATTTTTGGGAGTAAAATAACAATACAATATTTTTGGGAACTTTTTTTGATATTTTTAATCTAATAAATGTAAATAAAAAGAAATTTGAAAAATGTTCGTTTGAAACTTTAACCCAATCGCTTTAAGTAAAATTTATAATCCAATGTGTAAACCGAAAAATTAAAATATGTAGCTCCAGACTTTGAAAATTATAAACTTTATTTATGAGAATCATTTGGAATTACATAAATAATGACAAATTGTAAGTATACTAACAAGTAAACAATTATTGAATTACTAGAAATTTTTAAATCTTAAAAATCGAAGTCCCAGCAAAATAAGTAATCCTGAAAAAGAAGTAAAATATAACTGAATTGTTAGAAGTATTAATTTAAAATATTATATGCACTGTTTTAATTTTTTCGGTTTATAAATATATATAATTTTAACGTTTAAACATTTAAAGTTAATTAATATTAATATAATATTATACATAATTGTACTATCATATAGTTAATTATATAATTTATTCATTTGTATATTATATAGATATATATAAGAATCGCGCGGAACATTCAATTCATTAAAATTGCCAATTTCCTGAATCTTTTTCTAATAAGTGCATATCAATGGTATAAATTGAATCAGAATAGAGTACCATTATAAAATGAACATTAATTATATATAATATTATTTATTGTTTATATTAATATCAAATTAAAAATATTTTACTCCTGAAAAAACAGAACCTTAAAATCTACGTATATAAGAATCGCGCGAAATATTCAAATCATTAAAATAACCAATTTCTTGAATTTCATTCAATTTGCAGATCCAAATAGAAATAAATTACTATTATAATCTATTCTATTATAATATAATCCTAATATTAACATTATTAATATATATATATAATGGTATTAATATTAATATTCTCCACCTGAAAAACCTAACCTCAACATCAAAACGCATCGAAATATTAAAATCGATCATTTCTTCAATTTCACATGTGAATCGAGGAGATGAGGAGATATAAATAGACCGCCCGAAGCTTTCCGAAGGCAATCGTACATCCTCGGGTTTTCAAACTCAGAAGAGGAGAATTTGCTGCGCGCGCAACCATTGTGGTCTCCTACTCATTTCACACGGACACAGACCTTTCATTGTGTCAAATACGTCTCGTTTTAAATCTCCGACTACTGCTCTAACAAGGACAGTCAACTCCAATGGTGGGAGTAAGGCAGTCGTGAAGTCCGAAAATATGATCAGGGGTGGGCGGAGTTTTGGTGTGGCAGGTATTGTCCGCGGTATACCTGCGTCATTTCAGGCAGTTTGTTTTTGTTCTGCGCATCAATAGAATGTCAAAATCTGACTGATCTATAACCATCATTTATTGCTTGAGAATTTTATATTTATATTTATAATTTTATTTTTATATTTTTTTGAATATTTAAAGTAACATTGACATTTATAGTATGACAATTAACTCTCTTTAATTTTGTAATGAGAGGTTCTACGCATGCGCGTGACACCGGCTCTCGTTACCGAGTCTTGATAGATACGTCCCCCACTTGCACCTCTCCCTACTCCGGGCGTCAGCCAGTGTTGGCCCTTTCATTAAAAGCAGTTGCTCTGCGTGCAATTCTCAGTTCCGCTGGGCGAGTCCCACCGACCAGGTCGGAGAGAGTCTCGTCCGGTGAAAACTCATTCGCTTTACCTATCGATAAGTGCTATTATAATAGGCTAAGCGAGGGTGAAATCGCAAGGGACAGGCGCTTCTGTACTTGCCATTTTCTGAACTGACTTCGTCTGAGAACGATCGCGAATGAACAGGCGCTCCTGTCATTGTCTATTCTAAGTCGAAGAAATGCCAATCGATTGGTGCTACCATGATTGTCATTTCTCGCAAAACCGTCACTTTCGAGTTAATTTCAAAGGTGTACAATTTTCTCAATCAATAGGTGCTTCTATGGTTGTCAAAGTCTAACACAAATATTATTAAATAGGTGCTTCTAATAATAATAATTGTCACCTGAGAAATTGCGTAGAAGTTTCTGTAGTAACCGAATAAAATTATCAGATTAGGGAAACTTGATTTACTCTCCTCAGGCGCTCCTGAGAGAGATAAATCAAACCGACTTAAATAATATTCGTTAGGTGCTACACGGAGAAAAAACTCGAACTCTTATAGTATGCCAAGCTCTTATTATTATATCATGAAAATGAACTTACGAAATTAGTATGAATTTCTACCAACATTGGTATAAAGTTAAACCTTTTTAGCATGAAATGTCTCATACTATAAAAGAATAAAACGCATGCCGTTATTGCTACAGTCACATGCTTTTAGAGCAGTTGTGCCTTACGAGAATAGTCTGAATTTCGCCTTGCTACGGTTGTAAGAAACTCATGCTTTTTGCAAAAGAGATATTAGGCCACGCCTACTGGCGCTTGCTGTGAAGCTAACATGAGATGAAGTTCATGAACATTTTGAGAACATCATCAACTCCTTTTCGTGACAGATGTGGATTGTTGTATAAGGAAAGGGTGAACTTCAACATTTCCCTATCTAAATCTTTTTCAGTTATTTTACATTGAATGAAATCCATTTTTAAAGTTTTTATATTATTTCGACAACTCAAAGCTTTGTACAATGCAACTTTAGTACTTCGAAAGAACAACAAATACGAATTAATTCTACTTAAAATACCACGAAAAGTTTTTAATAACAAACAAATAAAATACTTTTTGGCATTTTGAAAAACATTTGAACAACTTGATATTAATGATAATCAATTGCAAACATCAAATACTTGATTAGACCTTTCGTAATTTTTCAATTAATCCTGTCACTGCGAAGCATAAATTGTGTACTTTGAAATTATATACTTCGTACTATAAAAATATAAAAAATTACTACTTCACTCTATCGATGACTATAATAGGACAAAAAAATTACTTCTTCCTCTATATCATTGTATCACTGAGAAATACTTCTTCATACAAATTACATACGAACATGACAATTCTTTTAGTTATAACGTTACATTTAAACATTTCTGACATTTCATCATGGTTATAAACATCAACTAAGAAAATATTTACCAGTATCCTGTGATTTTCTTTTATTATTTCTATTAATGAGATTGATTGCTAGAGCTTTCTCTCGTAGTTTTGTATAAAAAGTTTGAAAGACTCCATGAGCATTACTATCAGAAGAACTTTTACTATAAAAGCTTTCCTGGAGCTTGTCAGAAAAATGTTGCACTGCGCTCTTGGTGAGAACCTCCAATCCGTCACCATTTAAGCTACGAGATGGAACATGGGAAACGTGGAAATTGAATAGTTCGTTTATATGCAACTGTTTTAATAGAATTACTGTTATTTAAATTCTGTTTTTAATGGAAAACTCTCTCCCGATCAAATACTTTGCCGCAGAATCGTATCCTTGACAGTACAAAGGAAGTACAATCCCGAAAATGTTCACGACAAAGTAAATGATGAGATCATAATTTTACATAAGAAAGTTAGATTTTTTTAATCAAGTATTTAAGTATTTAAGTATTTATTGAGTATTTAGGCATTTTTTAGAAAAAAATTGAATGATGTTATTATTTCTTACGTACACGATCTTGCTCGTCGAATTTCGTGATGTATCACTATTCTTGTAACCTTGTGTATAGAAAAGTATGATTCGTTTTGTTTCTATTAATTTTTGGTAGTTTCCTGACTTTTGCTCATAATCGTAGCATTCAATTAAAAATTGGCCTTCTACAGTTTCCTTTAATATCTGGTAAATATAATTTTCACTTCGACAATAATCAGGGTTATCTAAAATCCAATAGTTCATGTTAATTAATACAATTTTAACTCCAATATTATATTTTAAATTTTTGTGCAAGAAGAAAGCACGTAAACAAGATACATTTTTATGTATTTTTTACATGAATGATTATTAAGTGTGTGTGTGTAATAATTATTAATAATTATAAGTGTGCTACAAAAAAGAAAATTTATGTAATATTATGTCATTCATTGTAATAAATTTACCTTGTCAAGAGTAACTTCACTGTCGTTTGCGTTATAGTTTATAACTTTGAGGTTAATATTATCAGAGATGAATATTACAGACATTTTCTTTTAAAAATGACGTACGATTTTTGATGAAATAAATAAGTAAGACGCATTTACCTTCATATTTTAATGCATGTGAACTAACCGGATGTTGGTGAGATTTAAGACACAGTTGCTGTTAATATAATTCACATAAAAAAACTAAAATGTTGCTTACATCATTCACATCACATAAGAAATTATATTTCTTTATAAACAAAGCGCACGTGTTCAACCGCGTCGTCACCTGTATTTGACGTTTGAGCGTTCTGAAGTGATGTATCTAACGTGTCACCAGTGCCGAGTTTCAAATGTTTTAAATGATGGTTTTATTGAATTTTGGCCGGGGGCAAAATTCAATAAAACCATCATTTAAAAAAATAATTTTTGGATTTTTGCATAACAAAAGTATCTCAGAATTTTATTTTAAAAAAGTAGTGTTATTATCATTATAGAGTTTAATAAATTTTTCTACAGGCATCGGATTAAGGGGCGCCAGTATCTCGCTTCATCCCTGAAAAAACGCTAGGCATTAGGTTCGTAGGTAGGCGTGGCTTAACATCTCTCTTGTAAGAGTACTCATGTGACAGGCAGTCTTGTCGCCTGTCACATATTCCTATCCTTCTATCGCTATCTCTTATCAGTTCACGTCATCGAGCGGGCGGGGCGAGATTTCTACCAGGCGGCTTCCCCTACCATCCACCGACTAGTCATTACGTAATTACAAGTGCTTAAAAGCACCGAATCGTCGCATTTTTAATCAGTTCGCTGAGGAGCAGTTCGACTGCAAATCAGCGTAACTCAACTGGTCTCTCTGCTCGCGGGCCACTACCATAGCAGAGCGACCAGGAGGCAACCTGGACGCCTTCTTCAGGGGAGATCCACTGGGAGTACGACTGGCAGGCACCCCTACAGCCGTACGCTCAGTTAAAGGATTCTTCGGCTCACACCGACCTATCCTGGATCAAACCTGGCGAAGATTTCCAGAACCTGGGGAATATTACCATCCGAACATTCCCATCCCAAAAGGAATCATCTGATACCTGACCAGCGGGCACCCCCATGGCCAGCTATCAGATAAAGAGGGTACGTCAGCCCAAAAACCTGGCCTACCCCTGATTCAATCCCGTCACTCCGTTGAAAATACCGTCCTAAAAACTCACTCCAAGTTTGACTAGCGGGCACCCCCATGGCCAACCTTGGAGATAAAGGTTGTATTGATTCTAAGGAGTGAATCTAACCTAGAGTCGTTCTTGTCTGACACCACATCTGGGGTTTTAAAAGTCGAAATAAATAAAAGTAAATCAAAGAAATCTCCCTCGTCTTTCTCTCTCTCTCCGCACCGTTCCGTAATACCGTTTATCAGAGAGAGAAGGACTCAGGAGATAATATCCGTCTCAACCGCCGGTGATACGTGACTTACGTTACGACGTCACTACAATATTCGTTCGCTCTAAATTACAGGTACTGGGGACAGACTAGGTTCACACACACTTACGCACCGACACCCGCTCGTTCACGCACATACAAAACTCACACCTTTATAATAAGTCATCATTTTCATTTGTTACTATTCAGTCAAATCATTCATTTAGCTTTTAATTAGAATTGTAGTTTTATAGGAAAAATATAGTTTGTGACGCGCACTTTTTTAGTTTCAAAAAAAATGAAACCAAGGTCTCCAAAAGCGACACACAAATGGCCCAATAAAATAAAATTAAGATAAAAAAAAATTAGATAATTCAAAAAAAATAAAAAAATAATAATAGGAAAATTTAGGGCGCCAGTCCTTTCTTGGGACAAAGATAAAACCAAAAAATTTTATGAATAGAAATAAATTCAAATAAAATCAATTTAGTTAAAACATGCGAGAAAGGTAAAGATATGAGGAAATAATATATATTCCTAAGAGATAAAAGATATGAAGATATACATAAAAGACAACCTCGCAAAATTATAACCAAATTAATTTTTAAAGATAAAGACAAGTTAAAAAAAATTTAAATAAAACTAAACTAACTACTAGCTCAGAACATTAGTAGAGAGGGGTAGTTCATAAATTATAAAACTCAAAGAATTTTAAATATTATTTAACAAAGTTTTATTCTACTGAATAAGAATATTCAGACATTGGGTAGTAATAACAACGATAGAAATATAAGAATAATAACAAAATTTGACATTGAGAATAAAATGTTTATATAAAGATAGTCAACGG
>UCOH01004532.1:0-17207 GCA_900474275.1 Synergus japonicus | reverse complement strand
TTGGATTTGCATATTTCGTGTTTATCATTCCTGTTACTTCTGAAATGCCTGCAAATAATACAGTCATATTATTAGTAATAATAAAAATAATAATAATAATGTATTCTCAGGAATTTAAATAAATTCAGATTGGAAAGGGATAGTGAATAACCGAGAATAAGATAGAATAGAAACGGATAGAAAATGATAGAAAGAGATGGATGCGAAGAAAAAGAGGAAGAAACGAATAGGAAAGAATAGAAAATAGATAGAAAATAGAGATGGAAACGGATATAAAATGAGAGAAAAAAAGGATATGAATAGAAAGGAATAGGAACGAATAGGAAAGAATGTAAAAGTATAACAGGAGAGAGAGAGAGAGAGAGAGACTGATAGGATACAATAGAAAAGCATATAAAGACATGGAAAAGGTTAAAAACGAATAGAAACGTATAGAAAAGGGAGAATGAGAGATGGAAATAGATAGAATGATTTGAATCGATTTTTATACTTATGAAGCAGGGCTAAATTTCTGTTTTAATCCCTAAGGAGTAAAGGTACTTTTTAAGCCCTAGTGATTTAAAAGTTCTTTCTAGCCTCCAGTGAGTAAAAAGAGTACTGTTTATTCCCTAGGGGTTAAAGGTACTTTTCAATCTCTAGGGAGTAAATTTACCTCTTAATTTAGTCAGTAAACATTATTTTTTAGTCACTAGCGAGTAAAATAGTTCTTCTTAATCGCTAGTGAGTAAAATGTATTTTATAGTCCCTATTCAGTAAGACAATACCTTTTAGCCTCCAGTGCGTAAAGCCAAATATCTACTTTTTAGTCTCTAATGAGTAAAACGATACTTTTTAGCCTATAGTGAATAAAAAGTATGTCGTATGTAAGTAATAAATATAAAAATGAAGCATATTAAAAATGATAGCATATTAGTTTCATATGCAGAGCTAAAATTCTACTTTTTAGTCCTTAGGGAGTAAAGGTACTTTCTAGTCGCTTGTGAGTAAAATAGTGTACCTTTTAGTCCCTGGTGAGTAAAAAGGCATAAAAAATAAAACAACAGGTAAAAATTCAATAAAGGATCTCGCGAAATTAAATATTATTTAAAAAATGAAAAACATATACCTAATTCTTTTGCGGCTTTCAGGAGATCGAAGCTGAGTGGCGGATGATAATTAAACTGGGTGACTGAAAGGGGTCCATTCGTACCATGATACCCAAAGTCCATTTCGTTGAATTGCAAATTATGTTCACTTTTGAGGAAGTATGGAAGAACTTGCTGGTAAGACCAACCGATGTTTCCCATTTTTTCCCAATCGTCATAATCTTTTCGGGACCCTCTCATGTAAGTCATCCCGTTCATTACACTCGTGCCTCCTAAAACCTGATTAATTGGAAATTAACATTTTTAGAGGTAAATGAACAATTTGAAGATATTTCAAAAATAAATAAATAAATAAATAAAAAATAATGATGAAGATAAGAGCAAATTCTTTTTTAAAATGAACCTTTCCACGTCCCCAATAGCATTCTTGACCATCACTATTTAGGCAGGCGTGATCCTCTTTTTCAGTTTTATATTGCCAATCAATATCGGAATGGAGATAATTAAAAAAGAAGGATGGTACTTGAGTCCATGATGGTTCATCCATTCCTGCTTCGATTAGTAAAACTGAAAAATTTCTATCTTCTGATAATCTTCCCGCAACTGTTGCTCCCCCACTACCCCCTCCTATCACCACGAAATCATATCTATAGAATCAGAAATCAAAATTAGATAATAATATAATAAGGCAGACAGGGACTATTTGGGACGCGGGGCTATTCGGGACGCGGGGATATTCAGGACAGGGTGCGTAACTGTAGTTTCAAGGGTGAGTTATAAATATTAAAGTGGATTAAGATCTGACCTTGGATTGATCGCCTCTCTAGTTAAGGGTCGATTACAGGGATCTTCAAGATCGCATTGTCTGCGAATGAAAGTTTCAAGAATTCCCATGAAGAGGAAAACGGATGCTCCACATGTTGAGGCCAATGTGGGCCCAGTGGCTGCAGTCAGAGAACAATTGCAACTCATCTATAAAGAAAAGAAAATTAAAATACAATAATAATTGTGCAAATAATAAATATTATCCAATTCAACATTTAATTTTCAAAATTAAACGATTTATGGATTTTTATCCAATCGTTAAACTGTATTTCTGTTAAAAATTTAATAAATAATTAAAAAAATTTTTTAATTAATGATATTAATGTTACATAGCTATTACATAGCAGTTACATAACCATTACGTAGTAGTAAGAGAACAGTTACAAAACCGTTGCATAATTGTTACATACCTGTTACATAGCAGTAACAGAAGATTACAGTTAAAGTTAAAAAATTACAGTTCAAGAACTGTTACATAAAATTATTTTTTTAAATTTAATTTAAAAAATCCAGAAAAGTATTTAAAAATTGTTTTTATTTAATTTATGCGTTTTATGTGAAAAATAAGAAATAGACTTTAAACTCTTGAAAAAATGCGAAATCAAAAAATTTGCTAAAGAAGATAGAAACAAGATTAAAAATTGTAATTGTCATTGTAGTAATAATAAATTAAAAAGACGTCTAAATCGTAAAAAGTTACTAATGTTTACTTAAATTAGCGAATAAGAAATCAAAGATTAGAGGGTTATTTGAAACTTACTCCGGAAAAAATCTTGAGGTCATCTGTTGTTATCACTGCGATGATACGAGAACAACTAATACTGGCTAAGGATTGTCAGATTTTATATTAGTTGTTGGATTCTTAAGAATGAGTGGGGATTCTCAACTAACTGTTAACTGCTCCATCCAATAAAAACCCAAGAAAATGCTAAACGAGTGAATAATCATCAATGGGGATCTTTCACACATTAATCAGAATATTCTAATGAGCCAGAAATAAATACAAAATATTAACGTCACCAATCAACGAATCCTATTGCCAACTGGAATTTTTCTTAATTATTTAACTCGAATTTCCTGATTTTCTACTTAGTCCGTTAATTGATTTTTACTAAGATATATGAGGCGGTAATTATTGTTTTTAAATATATATATATATATGTAAACTTAGTTTAGTACTGGAGTCAATTTGCGATCATCTACTTGAGATAATTTATAATGATATTAAGTATTATGAAATGTTATGTTGATTGTTACATAATATATTATTTTAAATTAAGAATGGAAATAAAAAATAACCGCAAATTGTGTTTGCAATCCACTGACATATTTTCTTATCTTATGCATTGGTCGCCTGCAAGTAAAGCAGGTTGCACAGTTATTTGAACAACTGCAGGTTTTCCCCATCCGTTTTTATATTTTTTGCACGCACTCAAATATTTTGCAGAAAAAACTGTAATAAGTAATAAAAAAATTTTGTATTTTCCTTATTCTTTTTCTTTGATTATACAAATAATTGTTTTATTAGCAAGTCTCAATTGCATCACTATAATTTCCTTCATACACATTTTTTTTTTAATTCAGTGATTTTCTTATTAGTTATTCCATTTCCAAAATCAGTTCGGCTGACAGAAGATGTTCCTGTAAAAATATTTATTAACAAAAATAAATTCTAAGTATTTTGTAAAAAAAAAAATATCCTAACTACCCACTAAAATTTAAATATGCAGATCTCAAGTCTTTATCCATCTTCGTATTCTTCATAAGATTCTCTAGCACTTTTAGATGTGTTTTTCACATTTTGGGCAATTCCAATTTGTTCTCCTTCTTTACTAAAAATTGTTTGATTTTTCCCAGAAGAACGACTTCTAACCGAATCAGGATTTCTCACCAAATCGTAATAACCTGCCTTCGGCAAAATGATTTCTAGTGAGTTTTTTTCTATTCTTGGTATTTCCTGAATCGAAATATTCAAATGGGAATTTTGATCTATTGGATTGAAAAATTTACTCAAATTTTCGAGCGATTTGTCGAAATCTTTCCGGCTAAGAACCTCTGCGTATTTTTCTATAAAACTATTTAAATTTTCCATCTAAACAAATTTGTAATAAATCGGTTATGTTTATTAGAGAAAAATTTATTGGAAAAAAAGAAAACTTTAACATTTTTTACCAATGCTGTGTTTTTAGAAGAAATTGACGAATCTTGATAAGTCTTCGCAGATCGGAAAATTTCGTCACCTTTTCTGCCTCTTAATCTTGACCCAGATAAAATTTCATGAAATTTTTGGAATTCATCATCTGGAATTTTTAGGTCTTCTTCTCCCTCTTTTTCAATTTCGTCTAGCAAAGCTTTCAACTTAGGATTTTTTATCTGAAAAAAATGTAATTTTTTCGAAATTAAGGCCATGTAACACTTATCCGTATCCTACTTTACCGACATTTTTTTTCTCTCTCAAAATCTATGGTTTTAAATTTTTACAAAAATTTAAAACCATAGATAAACATGTCTTACCGTATTTTCTTTAATTTTATAGATTTTTAATTTGCTATATCAATAAATGTAGATGTATCCTTGCAGAGAAAAAAATTTCGGTAAGGTAGAGATTGGGTAAGTCTTACATGGCCTTAATTTAAATCGAAATGAATTTGATTTAGAATTCTAATTACATTCTCTTGGTTGTCGCTTAATTCTTCCTCCAATATACGCATTACAGTCTCCAATAAAACTTCATCTTCATTTCCGTTTTTCTCTTTTTGTGATCCTCCATCCAAATCGTAATCAATAATACCCTGAAGGATTTTTAAAAGGAATTCTATCTCCTGTTCTTCCTCACTTTCATTCATGAATTGTGGGTTTGTATTCAATTTTGAAGTTGGCTTTCGCGTGAAAATCTGAGGACTAATTAAATTATTACTTATGCAAGTAGGTACATTAATATTACATATCTGTTACAAAACTTTTCCGTATTTGTTACAAAACTGTTACATACGTGTTACATAATTGTTATACAATGTTATATTACTATTACCAACTGTTATATAATTGTTACACACATGTTACATTGCTGTTACATAACTGTTTGATAAACGTTATATAAACAAAAAAAGGACCTTTTTATTCCCTAGGGATTAATGGTGCTTTCTAATCTCTAGGGAGTAAAGGTACTTTTTAATATCTAGTGAGTAAATTTATTTTTTAATCTACAGTCAGAAAAATTATTTTTTAGTCCTTAGCGAGTAAAATAGTTCTTCTTAATCGATAGTGAGTTACATATCTCTTACATGCGTGTTATATAATAGTTACACACATGTTACATTACGGTTACATAACTGTTGGATACACGTTACATAAATGTTGTCCAACTATTATAGAACAGTTATAGAAAAAAACTTGAAAGAACTTTGCAGGTGTTGAATTAAATGAATCAAAGTTAATAATTTTTATAAGATAAATAGAAAACTATTAAAAAATCTGGTCTACCTACCCCAGATGATTATAAATTTCCTTTGGTCTATTATTCAAATTCGTAGGATATTCCTGCACAAAATGTTGATATCCAAAATCTGCAGGTTTCAATTGAGAAATGGGCTGCTTCAGTCCCTGAAGAGGAAGAAGATATTGACTCAAATAATTACGAGGAATTAAATTATGATTAACTTGTGGCATCACTGGGTAATTTCTGGAATAAGTATTTAATAAATGTTGCCATTGGATTCCTGGAGTAGATTTTCTGAATGGAAAATGATTTTGATTCCAATATGGATAAATTGGAACTTGACTCATGAAATTATTATTAGAAACTCTCGGTACTCGAAATTCTGGAGAATAAAGATGGAATCGACCCAGAAGTCTTGGATCTGAAAATAAATTAAGATCAATTATTTTAATATAATTATATAATTAGAAATAATCGATAATCCGATATACGTACCGCTAGAATAGTAGTGCAATAATTGAATTAATTGCTGCATATCAATAAGATTTTTATCAGATTGAGGTGTTTGAACAATAATATATGTAGGAGCCACGGAGCTTTTTCTCATCTGAAAATAATTAAAAATTTGTTCTAATTAGCAATTTGCCAAAATATAATTAAGGTTTTAAATTTGTGTTTGAAATTAGCCTACTTCAGAACTATTTTCAGAAATTTTCTGGATATCGTTTGATAATTTATTCACTGTTCTTGGTGTCGTTGTCGAAATACTAATTTCTTCATAAAAATTTTTATTTGGAACCGGAAGTGGAAGCCAATCTTGAAATTTTTTGCTATAAGAGGTTTTAGATCGAACTTCTGCCACCCAATGTTGATACATTTTTGGAACTAAATTTTTTCTAACAGACTCGAGCCATTGTTGAAATTTCTAAAATTAAATTTTTCCAATATTTATTTTATTTATTACATCTCTTACATTTTCTTATCTATTATATTTTATTTTCTGACTTTCTAATTTTTATTTGGATTTTTATTCACCATGTAATCCTTATTTTGCTCAGCCTTCTGCACCCAGAAATTGATAACATCAATTTCCGTCCCAGATTTTAAAAATTCTAACCACGAAGGAGATGAAGTAGTTGCAGCTGATTTAACAGTTGCTTTATCTGGAGAAAAAATCTGACTTGGCTGTAGAGTCGTCGCCACATAAATAGGATACTTATAAATGGGCAAACTTCGAGCATTGTTAAGAAACTCAAAATTAGAGCCCTGGATACTGTAAATATTGTAAAACATTTTTTACTGAATGGACTCAAATTGTACTGATTGTAATATTATTATTCTACGTGAAAAAGTAAAGAAAAAAGTCCTCTACGAATTTTTTCTCAGATCAATAGTTTCTTATTTATGGAGGATTATAAGACGTAGCGGAGAGGGAGGAGGTACGAAATATCGCGGGAGTCACGTGACTGCCCTTCTCGATGCCGGACGAAGCCCTGCGTTAAATTACTTTAAATACCCCGAAAAGCAAAACTATTCATCTAAGAAAAATTTCGTAAAGAACTTTTTAACTTGTTTTTCTTCGTAGAGTAAAGTTCTATATTTAAGTGTTCATAAATATTGTTTACCTAGTTGGAGACTCATCCGATTTGAAAAATAACTGCCTTGTTTTGTCATAACCGGAATTTTGAATCGAGGATTCCTGTAATCTCAAAAAAGCTTCATTTCATATCAAATAACTTTATTTCTATAATTAAATTAAGTTTATCTACTTTTATTTCTTGATTCCTCTTACTGGATTTATAGCCGGTGTAGTTGTTATTGAAATTGCTTGTAGCCTTCGTTTTTCCTCTTCCTGATAAAACCAATCTTTCTCAAGATCAATTAAAGTTTTAAATTCTTGTTTAGATTGCTAAAATTGATAATAGTATAAACATAAAACTATTACTATTGAAAAAACAATTGTCTAAAGAAAATTTTTAATATTCTACCTGAGTAGTTCGACTTTTTTGATAATTTGATGAGCTTGTACAAGTTCGATTCACTTTACATATATTATGCTTACACGGCTCTAATACTTGCGCTGAGCAATCTTGATTTTTTGGACAAACCCAGCCTCGACAATTTTCATTAGAGTTATTTTCTATAATTTAGAGATTTGGATTAAAAATGTTTCCTTTCAAAAAATGTGCAAGGTGCAAAAAAATATTTTTTACCTGAGGGAAATATACAATCAGGGGTGTGTTTACATGGCCGATCGATGCAATTATCTATTGGTCTTCGCAAGAAGCATTCATGTTCAGACAAACAGCCCATTTCTTTACAATCACGAAACCATATGTCAGCATCTAAACATTCGTTTCCCAAAGAAAAATAAATTAAAATTTTTTTAATAAATATAAGTTACTCTAATCAAAATTTAATCATACCAGCATTTCTAGCACAACTCTTAAGTACTTTACATGGTGGACGAATACATAAAGACTCCCTAAGGATACACGTATGTCCTTCAGGACAGTCAAAATCTGCACAGGTAGAAGGTCCTTCGTAATATTCCCTCTCAGTGACACACCTCGCGATTTGTTGCTTACAACCTGTGGAAAATATTGTATTAATCAAACAGTAATTATCGAATATTATTCTTTGTGAAAAAATAAGCAAAAATGTCTTTTACGATATTTATCTCAGACTAATAGTTTTCGAGTTATAGAGGTTTAAAGTTTTCGTAACTCGTGGTCGAGGAGCGAGGGAGGCGCTACGGAAAATGGAATGCCCGAGAGGCGCAAGAGTGGGGAGTCGGTCAGCGTTCTGGAGACCGTACGCTGCCCTACATTAAAGTCACTCTAAATCCCAAACTATAACTCCAAGAAAAATTTCGTAAGAAGCTTTTTTGTTCAGTTTTTTTTTACGTAGATTATGATTATGTAATTTTTTAGTTACTTGCATCCCAGGTGCAGTTATGAACTTTGACGAGACAAACGTAACCCTTGCCACACCAAACTGAGCTGCAGGATGACGGCCCTTTCAGAGATTCTGCACATATTTGTTACTAATTTACTAAATAACAATGTTAAATTAATTTTTTATGGATGAAAATAATGAGTAGATTAATTACCTTTTCGGGATTTCGAACAATATGTCGTTTGAGGGCAAGGTGGGTTTTTGCACCAAAATTTTCGAGATATACACTGTTCTTTTGTTTCACAGCTTAAATAAGAACATTCTTCTGTAATTTTGGATTGGTCATCTATGAGTACAAATTATTGTAATTAATTCAAAAAGGAAGTTTGGAATTTTTCTTTGCAAATAATATTTTTAAATTTTCTTACCACTGTTTTGCTGATCATTAGCAAACACTTTTTCGGCTATTAGAAACAACAAAAATAAAGAGAAAATCTTTTCGTATGGAAACTTTTCGTTCATGTTGAGGTAAAGACAAGCGAAAATGAACTGAGTTCGAATTGATTATTAAATAAACTTGATGCAGCTCTTCACTACCGTAATAGGAGAAGAAACACAGGATGTAAATCATCAACAGTTTTTAGTAACCTAATAAGGAAAATGATATTAGAAATAAGAAACTGCAACAGTTCTTAAAAAATCGTTTAAATCGATTTGTTTATCCATTAATAAATAAATTATTTTCTTCTATATATATTTTTTTTTTCATTATTAAGATATTATTTACCCTTAAATGAAGAGGTTCATATCAGAAATGCTCAAAAAATTGTTTATTCACTAAAAACATAGAAATTTATAATATACAACTGTTTTACATCTAATCACGAATCTAAAATTATCATCTTAACTAAAAAATACAAAAATAATAAGAGCACTTGTGAAAGCGAAAAGAATGAAACTAAAGCTTGAAACGAATTAATTAATTTAAATCAGATATTTCGTCAAAACTTAATAAAAACTCATCTTTTATCTTTGGCATTTAAAAAATACTGATTTTCGACAAAATGATTCAAAAATTAAATTTCTCCGCTATAAAATTAAAAAGTAATTTTCTAATTTACATTTGACATATCAAAATTGTTTAAAAAGTCTTCTTATCGACTTTAAAAGTATTAATTATACAAAAATAGAATTCTTCGCTTCACTACTGCCTCTTATGATACCATTCTTCAGTTTTTAATCTTACTATCACATTTCTAATAAAAAAGACTTAAATTAGGAATCGTATCGCAAAGAGAAAATCTCGCCAGTCAATAAAATTATAGTCGTTCTAAAATCAAGAAGGATCACATTTTGCAATTTATTTCGAAATTCAAAGAGAAAGTCTAGTTTTAAAAAGTCATAATTAATCTTTCGTTAATACAATCTTTAATATAAAATTGAGATTTATAAATTATAAAAGATAATTCGAATCAAAGCCCAAATGAAGGCAGTTTGAATATAAATTCTGGGTGTAAATAAATCTCTAATTTAGAATCTAGATTTTATTTGAAATTCGAAATAAAAAAATTGATTTTTTAAAAAACCAAACACTCAAGTGATTGCCTTAACCTGAAGTTGAAGCAATCCAGCAAGAGCACTTGTGAATCCTGCATTATAATCGAGAGTTACTTCGGTGTAAATATAATCTTCGCGATGGTCGTGAAATTTGTCGACCTCGTCAGGACCAGAAACGAGAGCACCATAAAGAATTTGTGGATTTGGAGACTTCCGGTCTAATTCTGGCCAACCACAAGGCGCTGGTTTATCTGGACAAGAAGACGCTGCATGATGGGGTTGAGTTGGGGGATTTTTGCCCCACCCAACTATATAACTTCTTCCTAAAATGAAAAAAAAAAGATATTTAAAATTTATGTGAATAAAAGAAACATTTTTAAAAATATTTAATGAAGGATAATTACCCCCACCACCGAGCATGTAGGAAATTTGCTGTTTGGCAAAATCCCGATACTCCTGTGGATCTCCAATTCCAGGTGAATCCGCTGCCTGCAGACAAATGAAAGCTATATTTGCAGCGTGACAAAGTGTCCCAAATTTGTCAATATAGAGTAGACCCTTAGGCGTCCGTTTTTGGAATCTAACAGAAAAATCACAGAAGTTTTTCGCGGAGTTCTGATAATCATTTCGTCGAGTGATTTGAGCCAAGAGAATCTGAAATAAGAATTTTATTTAGACCGAATCAGAATATTTAATGTAGAAATATATTCTGTATAAAAAAATAGACAAAATATTTCTTTACCATATTTTTCTCAGAGCAATAGTTTTCGAGTTATAAAAGTTTATAAAAAGCGCGGGAGAGGGGAGGCGGTACGGTTAGCGAAGCGCCAAGGGGTCACGGGAGTGGGGAGTCGCTCAGCGTTCTTACGCCGTTCGCTACCCTAGATTAAAACTTCTCTAAAACCGAAACTATACGTTTCAGAGAAATGTCGCAAAGAACTTTTTTGTCTAGTTTTTTGTCTAGAAACCGATTTTTCAGTAATTTTTTACAAACCTGAACTCCAGCGACTTTTTTGTTAAAAAAGAACTCATTGGGTCTCTCTTTGAGGTAAAAATGTTGATAATGATATTCAGCCTCCTCGAGATATCTGGAGCTGTTGGTGGCCTTGAAAAGCCAAGCTGCAGACCAAGCTAATTCATCTCCATAATCAGTGCTTTCATAATACTGAGCTGCCCCTCTTATAGCTTCATGATAAAGTCCCCGATAGTTAATTGCAAACTGATAAAGCTCCTTAGCATGTTGAAGACACTTGGCACTGTATTCAGGATCTGAATCCTTAAAAAGAAGACTCGAAGCTGCGAGAGCTGCTGCAGTTTCTCCCGCTAGATCTGATCCTAAAATAATTAAATAATTAATTATTTTAATTTAAGTCACAAGACTTTCATAATAAACATACCTGGATAAATATATATTTAGATAAAAAATACCTGGATGTTCAGCATCGATTTTAAAGGCAGGCCTCGAGGTATTCAAATCTTCCGGTCTTCCCCAAAAAGTATGATCCATTGTAAAATCTCCAACTTGCCCATAAAACGTTGTTTCATTGACGTGACATTTTATAAAATAATCAGTAGCCCATTTCACAGCTGTTCGAATTTCATCCAGCTGTTTAGCAGCTGTATAAGCCTCGGGCCAACTTACTGCACCCCAAGCCAGTAAAGTAGTCGTCGCCGCCATTGTGAAGCCAAATTTCACAAAATCACCAGCTAAAAATGATTTCATATGCATTTTATTATTCTGGATAGAAAAAATGAGCAAAATAGTATTTTAGGATATTTTTCTCAGATCACTAGTTTCCGAATTATAGAGATTTTAAGTTTTCATAATGCAGATAAGAAGCGCGGCAGTGAGTGAGGCGCAACAGAAGGCGGAAGAGCCCAGAGTCGTGGGAGTGGGGAGTCGGTCAACGTTCTCAAGACCGTCAGCTGCCCTACTTTAAAATCTCTCTAAATTCTAAACTATAGCTCTGAGAAAATTTTCGTAAAAAGCTTTTTGTTCAGTTTTTTTACGTATAATCTTATTATCAAGTTATTTTTTCATTTTATTTAACCAAGGCTGAGATAAATCCAATTTTGAAGTTACCATCATAATATCCTCCTGTGAGATCCTCGCCATTGAGACCCCGATCATTTAAGGCAGAATCTCCTCTCCATGGAATCCTGTTGTTAGCAGGAAGTTTCCCTGAACGCTGTGCTTCGTAGAATAAAAGGGACAACTCCAGGACTCGAGCGTAATCACCCTCTTCTTCGATTGGCTTCACGTAGGTTGCAGATGTCTTTCTGTCAGTCGAGTCTGCTGATCCAATCGCAAAAATCTGTGTAAAATAATATATTCCATATAAAATTCTATTAATTTAAACAAGGGTTTAAGTTACATTTTCTCACTTCTGATTAACCAATTGGTTTCATTACAATTTTTTTACAACAATTGGTTTCAATCTTGATTCGAGTCCTCGCAAAAAAGTTTTTTTTCTTTTCATTTTGAAATGTTAAAAATTTATTCATTTGTGATTTTTATTAGTTTTATGTACTTATTGGGTATATATTGAATATTCTATATGCACTGTCGAATGATTATTAATGTCAAGAAGATTAATTTTATAGGCTTTTATACATATCAACTCGAGGTTTTTATTCATGAAAATTTCATTTTGTCCATTTTATTCGATGCTCATTGCTCACCGTCCCTGTCGTCATGTGACTTGCATCTGCTAAACTTAGCTCGTTCATGCATATAAATCATTGTGTCAATAGTTCAGACAATTGTTATTAATAGTTATTATTAAATTAGAAACTAGTTTGGAATGTGATAAAACTTTTAATTATTCAAGATGTCTACTACAAAGTTCGGACTCGACACGTTTTAAAAACTAATTTATATGAATTTTAATTTATGAAATAATTATATTTCTTATCAGAGAATCTAATTACATTTGTGTAAAATTTTACCCCTGTCTGTTTTTTTTTTTTTTTCAAAGTTCCATATTTTATGAACCTCTGAATCCGAAAAACGTGTTTTTAAGAATGTGTCTGTCTGTCTGTAGATTTTGGTTTGTTAGCACGATAATTGCCATTTTGGATAAAAATTCAAAAAGTTGGAGTATTTTGAAAATTTTGTCAGTTTATTCAATTCTTTCAATCGGTTTTATTTAATTTACAAATTCTATGCACGAATATTTGTAGTATGTATATAAAACGTCGAACAATTTATCCTTATGAGTTTTTTCGATAAAGAAAAAAATTGTCAGAATAACATTTTGAAAATTGAAAAAATCCCTCAATTTATTCAATAAAAAAAACGAACAAAAATTAAAAATTGAAGCCAAATAACGCATGATATAAAAAAAAGTCTAAAAAAGAAAAACGTTGCTTTTTGAATACAACGAAAGATTGGTATAACAACTTTTTGAATTTTCTTGAAAAAACGAACAAAAATTCAAATTTTTAGCCAAATAAGGCGAGATGCAGAGATAATTATAAGAAACATAATTATTTGCCTTCCTTGATTAAATTATTTTATTAATGATACCCAAAATTTATTCTCAAATCCAAAAATTTAATTTAAAAAAGTTTCTGTTGGGAAAGTCTAGAGTAGATTTTTGTTCCTTTTGGGTCGGAAAAGATTAAAAGCTTTGAAATCCTTAAACAAAGAAAGGTACATGAGAATATAATAAAATGAGACTTGTATTTGCAATGTGTATTGGCACTTGTTATGCAGAAATTACTCGGACGACGAACTCGGCTTTTTCTCAGAAAAGAGGTGTGGACTTCAGAATAAGAAAGGCTTAAAAGGACTAGAAGGACAAGAATTGAAAAAAAAAAAAATACAGCACAATTTCTTCGCTAAGCAGAGAAAATTTTGATTAAAATCTAATCTAATTTGACACATAAATCAAAAATGAAAGAAAATATTATTATAATTACAAATTCAATAATTTTTTCGACTAATAGTTCAATTGAAATGTAAAAAAGATTTGTCAGGGCCTAAAATTATCCAAAGATGATTTTTGCAAAAGTCAAATATTAATTCCAGTAAAAAATAAAGATTATAATTTAATTTTTCAATCTTTCATAATTTTTAAATTTATTAAGTTATATCTTTAATATCTGCAAATAATTAATTATTAAGATCACAATCATCCTATTTTTATTATAAAAAATATATAATTCATGAGCCAATAAAAAAATTAACGATTTTGCTGTAAAATATGTACAATTATACACGATGGAGATGGAGACCGGAAGTTGGTGTCTCTCGGCTACTTCCGGCCACGGGATCACACTGTATGACAAAGTTTCTGGTTTCATTTAAAAAAAAAATGAAATTGTTAATTTAAAAATGAATAAAAAAGTGGTTATTTATAAGAAGAAAATACATTATTAAGTAAAAATAATTATTTGCAAATGGAGGATTTATATCCGACGCAATTGCCTTTATTCGTATTGCAAATCAATCGGCGCCAATCAGACGGCATTTTTGATTAAAAATTATGCAAATCAATCGGCTTTCCCCATTGGTGTTCGGTTCAAGTTTCAAGGAAACAAATCAGGATCATTTTCATTCGTTAAAAACATCCTGATTCATTTCAAAACATTTTTACTCCTTAAGAAAATGTTAATTAAACTGTAATGTTTTTATTTACTGACTTACCGTGACGCAGACGATACAGAGTTTAGAATTCATTTTTCCTGGAATCCGATGAATGGAAATCTTCTATTAATAAAAAAGTTCCAATTGTTACGTCAATGTGTCAAGAGTCGTATAATATTCACAGCAGCTTTCCAGAGAAAATCCGGAAGTAGTCTTAATAATAATAATAGTTTCGACGATCATGTCAATTTTTTAGAAAATAGCTTTCAATTTTAGAGCTTTTATCCTCTCAATTAGCAATTCAATAATTATTTTTATATTGATTTTTTTTTCTTTCCTTTCCTTTCCTTTCTTTTCTTTTCTTTTCTTAGTTATTCATTTCTTTTTTAGCAGATGAGGCTAAAAATAAAAAAAAAGGACAACTGGAAATTAAAATTAAGCATTGAGAAACTGGAATGACAGAATTAAAAAATATTTCTCATTGATTAAGTATTATATTTATATAGTAAATTGAAAAATTAGCATTCCGAGGTGATAATCCTTGATGGAAATACCGACGGTGTCTAATTAATCGAGCGAATATTTATATTCATTCTTCAGACGATAGACTCGAAGCAAATGCCAGATACTGATAAAAAAGTAATTTTACAGCTTTATCAAATTTTTATTATTTTTCTACTGACACGTGGCTTTAATTTTTATCTTTAATTCAATTGCAAAGTGAATTACGAAATTTGTTTCGAAATTAATTAGCATATTTTTTTTACTCGATTTTGTTTTAAAGTGTTTAAAATTTCTAAACACACTGGCTTAGAAATTAAGCTGGTTTAAGTTATCAATTTGTTTTCAATATAATTATTTACGAAAAATTATTTAAAGTAGTTAGTACAGACATTTTTAAGTCATTAATAAAAAAAAAAATGTTTAAATATTTTAGAGAATGAATAAAAATTTTATTTTTAGAAGATTTTAATTTTAAAAAAGGCAGCGGAATTGAACGCCTAGTCAGGCATTAAACTCGCCCTAAAAAGAAACAGAATCGTTTCTCGAGGACTGAATATGAATTATTTTTTAACAATTTCGAATTTATTTTGTAAATTTAGTATTTCGCGCTTAACAAAATATTATAGAAGTTTTTATATTTATGGAGATTATTTTTGTTTACTGTTCGATGCTAACATAATAAATAAACTATAATAAATTCTATAATAAAAATTTTATAAAATTTTTTAAGGTACAATTAACAATATTTGATAAATTAACAAAAGAAAGAATTAATTCATTTTATTTTTATAACGAGAGAATATTTACTCGTTTTTTAGAGATCGTAAAAAAATTTGGATTTATAGAGAAATATTATTAGAATACTTTCACTGAATTAATAAAAAGATAACATTAAGGGAGTAACGAAAAACACGGAATTATAATTGTCTGAATTTTTTAATTTTTTAATTATAAATCTAATGATTTCGAAAAATAACGAATTATTAAATTTCCAAAAATTGAAAAAAAATCAGTATGTTTATTTATCGTCAATTTGTAGACTCGGTATTTATTTTTTTCGTATTTTTTGGTTTATTCGTAAACTAATTAATAATTCCAAAAAATAGAATTCATAAAATTGTGAATATTGATCTCCTGTAAAAAAAATTATAGGAAACTACTCACTTTTGGATTTTCAAAGAGGATCAAACCTAGACATTTTTATTTCCTTTTCGACCCTTTTTACATAAAATTATTTTCCTTTTTTTTATATCACAATAAAGAAATGATTAAAATTGCACTTCCACTTTCACAAAAATAAATAAAATGCGAGAAAATTTTCTCCAGGGACAGAATTCTAATAAATTAAATTTTTTTTACTAGAAAAAAATCACTATGTGATTCAGCAGATGATGACAAAAATAATTATTGCTGAACGTCTTAGCGCGTCGAGAATCTATCGGTTACTGATTGACGAAAGACAGATCGCCGGTGTGCCGGTGAAAGAATGAGACAGAAAATGAAAGAGAAAATGAGAGAGACAGAATTTGTGCAACTGAGAAAGAGAAAGTTCATTGAAAAAAATTTCTTTGCGTAAATTACTATTTTTCCCATGTCAAAGTCTTCTATTCTTCCTTGCAAAATTTTTTAACTGAAGCACTAATTAAGAAAAATTATATTAGTGAAGAACAATTAGATTAGTTAGGCAAAATTACAAATAAATTAATTACAAAATTAATTCAATTAAATTAAAGAAAAATTTAGAATTTTTTTAAATTATATAAGAAATTAAAAAAAAAACAACTTTCTTCTTTTTTGCATTTTATTTTTTCTTATATTTTAAGTTTACAATTATAAAAAAAATATATTCTTTTTGTTTCTAATTTTTTTTAGTTTTTAGCTGTTTTTCAGATATTATACTCTATATTTAAATTTAAATTTAGTAATAATAATAAAAGAGGACATTAACTTGTCCCCAATTTGAAATACACATTTTTTAATAAGAATAGGAATTCCACATGAGTGAAGTTCGATTAAAGTATAGAGTTGTAATAACTAATTACACATTATAGTTTCGCCATAAAATATAAAACGAACTGCAACCGAAGTTTCATTCACACATTGAAAATTCGCTTTCACTAAGAGAGACCGTACATGAGACACATACATGTAATTTTGGTTGCCTTTCCATTATACGAGTATGAACTCGAGACTTTTTCTGTTCTTTACTTACCTGTATTCCCACCGATCTAGAGGGGAATTCAACTGTTCACCTGTCATTTTTCAATTATAATAATATAAGTCACATTACCTATTATATATATTATTA
>UCOH01004531.1:0-63145 GCA_900474275.1 Synergus japonicus | reverse complement strand
AAGATTACCTTGACTTCTTGGCTCTAATCCCCACTGAACAAATTCAGGAAATTGTTTTGGAATATGTGGTCAGTGATGAAGATTTCCAATCCACGTTGGAATACCTTCTCTCTGATGAATTCAAATCTCTGATCGTTGAAGTTGAATCAATCGAGGAAGTAAAGATCTTCGCTAAGTATTTGTTCGACTCGGGTTTGGATGTTTATAAGGTTCTTAACAAAATCCATGACTTCTTGGGTCTCGATCATGTCGGTCCATCAACAAAACGATTTGGAGCGATGAGAATAACAGGAGGACTTCCCGGTCTAATTGCTGATGTTAAGGCTATCCTTCCAGTCGACAAAATTGAAGCCCTTTACAAAGAAAAACTAGAATCATCAGCAGAGTTTGCAGCTTTGATTGAACGTCTTGGATCCCCCGATTTCCAAAAAATTGTCGATACCGTCTGGGGAAATGAGAAGCTCCAGGAACTGATCAGCAGAGCTGAAGCTAAAGGTGTTGATGTAAAAGCCATTCTCAATCTTATTACGGAAATTCTCGGCATTCATTTCCCAAGTCCTCAATATCGTATAACTCGTGAAAGAAATCTGAAGGACGATTTGAACGACCTTGTTGCGTTAATTCCCAAGGATGCGATTCTTGATATTGCTTTGGAATACCTAGCTATAGACGAAGACTTCCAGGCTGCCTTGGCGTACATTTTATCTAGTGACTTTGCAGGACTAATTGTAGATATTGAGTCTATTGAAGGAGTTCCAGCTTTCTTGGAATATCTTCATGGATGTGGCCTGGATGTTTACAACTTTTTGAATAATATTCACGGTATTTTAGGACTCGAACCCATTTCTCCACCAGTGAATGCTTTATTGTTTGCTAAAATTACTGGAGGACTTCCAGGATTTATTGAAGACGTTAAGGCCGTTCTTCCTATCGAAGCCATTGCTGCTTTGTACGAGGAGAAATTACAAACCTCTGCACCTTTGAAGGATCTTCTCAAGCGTATCCAGTCTCCTGAATTTCAAGTAATGGTAGATGTTCTAATGAAAAACGAGAAGCTAGTCGATTTGATGGAGAGAGCTGAAGCCAGGGGTGTGAATGTAAACAGAATTCTTGAGACTATCAGCAAAATTCTTGGCATTAAGTTACCATCTAGGCCAGTACCTGTACTGAGGTCAACACGTTTAGTGAATGAGGATCTGATCAAAGATCTTAAAGATATTGCAGATTTAGTTCCAACCAAAAAAATAACTTTGATTGTCTTACGTTACGCCGCCACAGACAAAGACTTTCAGCGAGTGATGAAGTATATGTTATCTGAGAAATTTCACACCCTTATCCGAGATGTAGAAGCAACGCCTGAAATGAAAGAATTTCTAAAGTATTTGAATGACATCGGACTGGATGTTTACACGTGGATTAAAGTCTTCCACAAAGTTATTCAAATGGATGATTTTAAAGTTAGGAGGTCATTGTCCGTTAATGGCGGTATCCCTGCGTTAATTCAAGACATCAGATCTGTTTTGCCTCTTAAACAACTGTATGCTCTTTACGATGAGAAACTGGCCAATTCCCCAGCTTTTGCTGAATTCGTTGAACGACTTCGATCTCAAGAGTTACAGAATCTTATTAACGCATTAGCTGGAAATAACGAAGTTCAACGACTATTAGATACTTTGGAATCCATGGGAGTGGACGTTGACACCATCTTCCAACTGCTTTCAGACTTCTTTGGTATCATATTTCCTGAACGTCCACACTATTAGAACACTTTTCAATATTTTCTGATCTGAATGTCTTTTCCAATGTACCTTTATTATATAACAGATTTTTGCATTATGTATACTTAGGTTTTAATAAATTTGTTTCATATTGAAAACCTATTTAATCCCTTATCATTTACTCGAGAAATTTCTGACCAAAAGGTAGAATTAAAACTTTCACAATATTATTGTTTTGCTTGTTTAGAATCAAAATCAGAAATGATTTTTTTATTTTTTTATTTTTTTTCAAAATATGAATCGATATTCACGTCTATGAATAACTTCACGTTTTATTTTGTCAGAAAACAAAGAAAACCACAGACAACTGAAATGGACTGAAATTTCCAGCATTTATTTATTTTTATTTATTACTAACGTTACTAATTTGGCACGGCAATTATAAATTCAAAGTTTATAATGCAAAAAGTTTAAAAAAGAAATCAAGTATATTTTTGATATCCTTTAGTCTGAATAAAAAACGGAAATATAAAATATGAATCATAAAAACTCGTGACCTAAAAAAAAACCTCAAAAAAAATGGAAAAAAAATTCTCTTTGAAAAAATGCAAATAGTAACCTATATTTAGTACGATAAATTATAGCCGACACTGCATAATAATTAAATTATTAGATAATACAGTGTCTATTCTCATGGATCGATAAATTTGACAAGAAAGAGGAGAGAAGAAGTTTTTATAAAATGAAGATTTGTCTATAAGAATTGGACAAAGGTTTCTTAAGATGGTAAGCATTTTTTTCTGTAATAAAAACTTATATAGTCATATACTAATTATATGAGCTTATACTAATTTTTTCATCCTTTTCAAAGATAAACGGAACGACAATAGCTTTTGGTGTAGTGGCGACTGTCTCTATCTGCGTCATAGGTTTTTCAATCTATCGAAAAGAATCACAATCGAATTCGAAAAATATAAAATCCAATTTTTTTCACGACAAAGGCAACCTAGAAGTAGATCTAACAGATATTCTTGCAATTATCCCCTTAGAAGAAATTTCGCATATAATTCACAGCTATGCTACTTATGACAAGCAGATCAGCGAAACTATTAAATTCATAAACGAAATGAAAACCTACATTTCTATAGAATTTAAAAAGTTACCCTATACACAATTTTTCGTCAAAACTTTGACTCGCAGTGGACTTCAAGTTCAATATCGACAAGATCAAATTTTGCATTTTTGGAATAATCTTCCGGCATATGCTAATGACAATCCTCGTGCTTCATATGGTGGTTTCACAAGGATGATAACGTTAATTATGGAAAAAATACCGAAAGAAGAATTACACGCACTTCTTCGTTATAAATTGAAGAACTCAAAAAGTTTTAGACGTTTTCTTCGACTTCTGATGAGTGCTGAATTTGTCGAATTTTGTCAAGCAATAGAAAAAAGTCGCGAACTACAGAGACTTTTTTATTGGGCTAGAGAGGCTGACATCGAAATAATTTTTGCAGCTGAACATCTTTCTTGTTTATATACGTATTTGACAGTAGAACTTCGACAGACTACTTCTGACAGGTAAAAGATTTGGAATCTTCTAATGATCTATATAGGTACTTTATTAATTAGAACCTGTAAAATTGTCATTGTGCAAAACTGCATAAAAAGTTTGTTTAAAAATTATCTGGTACCAATTATTTTTAGCAGGGAAGGCTAAATTCTTTTTTCATGAACTAGACGACAAAAGTGGAATCAAGAGATGCCATTGTCCCATGTCGCAACCGAGTAAGAAAGGAAGTCTGAATTTAATAATGTAGAGAGTGAGGCTAGACATTTGGTACACACTGCTTTTAGCCGTCTTCAATATCTGAGTAGTTCAGCAACTGTATTGTCGATTCTAGGTTGAGTCTAGTGAACGAGAGCTAGCAGATTACAGCTTGGCATTGATATTAAAAATTACACCATATAAATTGAAGCATTAATAATATATATATATATATATATGGCAATAATAATCTTCATTGTTGATTCATTCATAGCTTTTATAGTTTATTTAATACTCTGAGAAACTCTATGTTAGAAAAATTACTAATATAGATAACAAGTCGGGGCAAAAACCTTCTGTAGTAAAATCCGATTTAGGAAAAATTATTATAGAAATTAATACATTCTACAAAAAAAATAGAAGTAATAAGTATTTTAAGTAATATAATATACTAAATATGTGGAAGAAATTACTAACTGATTTAAGGGCATGTATTACTTACCCGATCCCTACCTTACCGACATTTTTTTCTCTGTAACGCTACGTCTACATTTATAAAGATATCAAGTTGAAAATTTATAAAATTGAAGAAAATATGCTGATGTATGTTTGTCTGGTCTTAAATTTTTGTAAAAATAAAAAAAACTTTTGAAAAATTTTTTTTTAAATGTCAATATTTAGGACCAGACAAACGTACCTTAAGGCTTTAGCTTCAAATATAGAAATTTTCAATGTGGTATCTCAATAAATGTAGACGTAGCGTTACAGAGAAAAAAATGTCGGTAAGGTAGGGATCGGGTAAGTAATACATGCCCTTAATAAAAAACGTCAAATCTTGGACCGAGCGCAGCCGAGCGTATCCAATGTGTGTCGATTGTCAAACAATGCATTTAGACAGTCATATGGACGTTTTTATTACCAATCTTATTATGTTCTTATAGGTAAATTGAACATCGTCCGACTGCTAATCCGGAGACCCGTGTTCGATTCCCACCAGTTTCTATTTCTTCTAACTCGATTTTTCTGTTTCAGCTTAATATGTATATATAATTGTAATTTCTAATGTTTGATATAAAATATTATAAAATATGTGTAGGCTAGAATATTAATACATGTAGGCTATACATGAAGGGACCTACTTCAGACTATAGTCTGAAGTTAGGTCCCTTCAAAGCTTTTATTTTTTGTGATTCTATGCGCATGGTCTCTGCGCATCATTTTACTATTTAGTTTACAAATTCTGCAATAGTTTTAGTTCTTATTCCAAAATACTTTATAATTCTGTAAACATCTACGTGTTACTATTGAGGTGAGTAAATATTATTAAAATTTGCTTTTTGCCCCTTATTTCAAAGTTCAGATAGTAAAATCTAGTGTGCTTTTAACAATAAATACAAACGCGGGTTTCTCAGTGTAGATTTTAAGGATTATTTCTTAGACGTTGCACTAGTTTAATATAAATTATTTCGAATATTTATATTTGCTCTAAGATTGAAAAAGTCGCAAAAGAAAAAGAAAGTCCATTTTGTCGTCATCGTTGGCGTGAGTCTTCATTGGGGGAACTATGTTGAGCGGCCGACGAGTCCTATTTCAATTTCAGCAAGTTAATTGGAATTGTTTGCCGCAGACACCACGAGCAGTCTGGTACCCTCTTGCTCTCACCGCCATATACCCTTATCGTTCTCCACTGCGGCTTCAAGCCTACACGTCTAGATACCTTCATGAGCTGAATTAATTCAACATTCAAATGCTTTCCTGGTCCTTACCAGCACTGCTTATTATGTGTGCAGAATAATAAGAGGTATTTTTTCTTCTGATCGAAATGCACGTGATCCTACTATTATTATTAATTTACGACCCAGCAAGTTAAAATAATATTCTACTTTTATGAACTTCAACTTTATGAAATAGCTTTATTAATAAATCTAAAATCATGAATTTTACATTGCATGGACAATTAAATTTAACAATATCAGGTCCTTAAAGTTAGCATTTTTTCTATAGTAATCATTAATAAAAGAAGTCAGCTGAGAGAGAAGGAGTCAGTAATATAGCTCAATGGTTTAGTCAGCCAAGACTGTTGACTAATAATAAGCAAGGAATTTTACTACTGACTCCACACTGGCTGACCATGATAGGACATTTTCTACTGAGAAATAATAAAGGTAGAAGAAGAATTAATCAAATTTGTAAGTTATTATATCATTAATATTAATATTTTGAACGTTGGGGAAGAGGGGTTTAATAGTACTTAATCCCTCAAGTGGAACAATGGATTATTTTGCTTCCCATGAAGAAAGAATTTGCCGGAAAATCACTGAAGTGAGCCAGCCGTGACAAGGAAGACATTTAGAAGTAGGTAGGTAGATCCGCTTACTGGGTTTAAAAGTCAAGTGCCAAGAGCGCAATAGAGATTGGGGTTGGAGGATGTGGTTGAAACCCCTTCCCCTATAATATTCGCTCTCTCTCTCTCTCTCTCTCTCTCTCTCTCTCTCTCTCTCTCTCTCTCTCTCTATCCCTCGCTCTATCCCTTTGGCTTTCTCGCACTTACTTGCTTCTTGAGGCCCTCCACTTTATCCTTTCGATTCACCGAATCTTGACTCACGCTACAATTTCAATTGAATCATTTGTGCTTTCCATAAATTTTAGTGTTTTTTTAAATATCGCATTCATGTAGTAATACAAACTCTATTAGAAAATTTTTAAAAATATTTCCAGACATCCCTATAATGAAGCCATCATTTACTCTCGCTTGCCCGACTCAAATAGCAAGCCAATCGATGAATTTCTCGCTTTCTATATTCACAATAAGTATTGGAATTCCGTAATTGAAGACGTCTACGGCATATCAGGCCATCGTTTTCAGGATCTTGCCCGTAAGCGTTCTCGAAAGTTTTCAAGAGCAGAGAAAAAAATACTGCAGAAATGTATATATATGCGCATTTATTTTTAAACTTTATATAGAATTAAGAACCAGTCTGAGCAAAGATTTTCCTTTAATCCGCTCTTTTCAATATACGAAGTATTATACTAAGAAGTAAATAAAATATGATAAGAGTACCATAGAACGATCGCAGTGATTCCATGAGAGTAATTCTGTGTTTGATGCTCCATAGTGCTCAAGATAGCTGATGTTACCAGCGACACACAAGCGTAATACCGGATAAGCCGCAATAATGCAGACCCGTTTCAGTGCGTTCATGCAAAACCGGTGTGGAGTTCGATGTTCACAGGAGCTTGAAAAGCTTAAAAAGCTTCAATAGCCTAGCGTCCATGGAGATATAATCCTTGAACAGGTGCCCGAATCGTCGCCAATCGCTCTTTTTACCATTGATACATTCATATTGATATATAGATGAAAGTTTTAAAAGTATTTAAAACATGAGGAACTTAAAATATCGATTCAAATCAGATTTTCCGGAAGTTTGCCAATCATATATATATATAACGGGATTTACATTTTCAATAAAATTTCTTTGAAATTCTTTAAAAATTCATTAAAATGTAATTGATTAATGAGCAGAAAGAAATTTTAAAGTGTTTACAGCTGAAATCAGTTTTTAGGCTGAATTTCAGTCTTAAGTCAATTTTTAGTCTTCACTTAGAAAAAAGTTTGTTTCACAGAAAAAACAAGGACTGAAAGTGTTTACAGCTGAAATCATATATATAACGGGATTTACATTTTCAATAAAATTTCTTTGAAATTCTTTAAAAATTCATTAAAATCACTGATTTCGATTTTAAAATATAATAAAAATAAATTATAATATTTATAATTATATAAAAAATATAATATAACAATAAAAATCAAACCAATAGGATTACAAGAATCTATTTCTGACATAATTACGTATTCTACCTTTTTTTATATAATAGTATTTTTGTTTTAGAAAATTATCTAGTTCAGTACTCAAATATTGCAAATAATTAATCCAGAATGGTTTTTTAATCTTGATGAGGTGTTGACCAGTTTTTCCTACGTGGGGTATTTATACCAGTGAGAGCATGACGCGCCAGGTGGGCTTCTTGCCAGTTTTTCAGATCGGGGAGATGATTATGTAACTATTTCACTTTCTCTTCCACTTTTTTGAAATTGATGTCGATTATTGTTTTTGTTGACGATTTGATTATTGTTAAATTGGGATTTATTTTTGGCTACTTCTTTCTTAAGTGTACTTCTTAACGATAATCCTTGTTTATTTGTGTCCAGTAGTAGAGGGCATTTATAGTCAGCCGCTTTTCTATAGACAATTTCTTTTTGTTTCCCTTAGCATTTTAAAAAAAAATTTCCAATTGCCAATGATGCTGAAAGTGACAAGTTTATGTTTTCATTTCTCTCGAGGGATTTTTCTCGGGTGAAATGCTGGCTCGTCGTAAGCTCACTTCCAGCGAATGACGAGCACAATGAAAGGGTGAGATCCCCAAGGGTAATTAGCGTGAGAAGCATTAAGAATACAAGAGGCAATTTCACCAGCCATTTTTCACAGTAATCTGTGGCATTCCACGATAGTTGCTACCGATGAGTATCTTCATTTCACCGGTCACCGAATAATCCCTTAGGAGAAGATACAGAGGAACCCCAAAGTGACGATTTATTAGATGAACAAATTATACATATTTTTTATTTTTTCAGATTTGTGACAAGATTTTTTACTATAAAGATTCGATTATATCCAGAATGAAAAAAAGTTTATCCGTTTATCTTATTTGTCTGGGTTTTATGTACACATTCACTAAAACACAATTTACAATTTAATGGTGAGGAGAAGACGAGATAAGATTTCTAGTCGACAACTGTTTCCCTTGCAAGAAAATTGTGTTTTAGCAACTAAATGAGAAAATGTACGTTAGAATTGTATGTGATGTGAGAGCCCATTAAGCTTGCAGACATGACATGGGCATACGTTTGAAGTACCCTCAGCAGAAGAGAGAGTTTTTTTTCCGGAAACCGCCTGAATTTATCTTCGCAAGCAGTGGTGACTTATTTTCTTGTGAAATCGTCAGGTGTCCCGTTTCGCCGAAAGCTTCCAAACATCCTACTCAAAAGTAAGACGAGGATACGAACATACACGTACAAGGATGGAAGAGCGAGTTTGCATAACGGAAGTACCCTCGAATCGATCTATCGAAAACATGTAACCTCTCGGAGACCTCTTTGGCCTCCCATGGGAGGACTTTCAAACCCAAGGAGCAAGCCAAGACTGACTAAAGGGGTTTGCGTCCTATCTGCTCTACAGATCCAGAGCCAAACTAGAAGTAACCTGCAGATATGTACCTTAACAGATCGAATACCGCTATGGCTATGAAATATATAGGAAAAATGAATTTGCTCTATATGCTCTTTATCCGTCTGCGTTTTTTCTTTCTGCTCATTTCTTTTCTTTTTTCCTTCCTGTTTCCCCTCTTTACTTTCTTCCTTTCACATGCGTTAGATATTGAATATTCAAAACTTTTCTCTCAACATGGAAGAAACTTTCGTATCTCATCTGGGAGGCTTCTTTCAGTTGGCTTCCTCCAAAATTCTTTTCACGACTCTGGATAGCTAAATATGATGAGTTCGAATACTAGAAGAAACGTATTTTCTTCGATTTACTGTCATATCTTGCTTCAAATTATGAAAAATGCATTATTCCCCTTTAGATTTCAGCCAAGTCTATTCCAATACATTTCATTCTTTATTCAGCAATTGAGGTCAAAGGCTATGTATTTCTTATCCGTTTTAAGGATTCGTAGCTCTGAACAGAGACCACTGTATAAGAACGTTCGAATGCCCCTCCGTCTCACTGCTTTTAACATCTAAAAGTATTCGAGCTGTTGAAATTTTACTCGAAAAATATTTTGTACCCGTATTTACTAAAAATTCCATTTACCTTCTCTAAACTCATTTAGGTCATGCATGGCAACATTTATGTCTATATCTTATAAACGGTCATCCAGCAGTGAATATAGATTGCGGAAAGTCATGTATGAGTGGTTTTCGCCGTTGATGGAATTCCAAATTCCTGACATCAAAGCAATGCCTCCATGTTATATTATGTTAACATACTGCGACATTTACTATATACCTTCCTCTTGCTCTAGCCTCAAGGCTAAGTGCGTATAATTACCCCCTGTTCCGCGCTTACATGCTTAAGTCAGTTTTTAGTCTTGTTTTAAGACTAAGAAATCTAAAAACAAGACTTCTTAGTCTTAAAACAACACTCAGAAAAAAGTTTCTTTGAATCAAACAAACGTATCATTGATACAGGGTCAAAGAAAAAATTTGTTTGAATTAAACAAAATTTATTTGATTCAAAGAAATTTTCTTTAATATGATGAAATCAATTTTTTTGAATTAAAGAAAATTTCAAATTCAAAAAAATTGATTTCATCATATTAAAGAAAATTTCTCTGAATCAAACAAATTTTTTTTTGACCCTATATCAATGATACGTTTGTTTGATTTAACACAGAAAAAACAAGGACTGTAAGTGTTTACAGCTGAAAGCAGTTTTTAGGCTGAATTTCAGTCTCAAGTCAGTTTTTAGTCTTGTTTTAAGACTAAGAAATTTTCTTTAATATGATGAAATCAATTTTTTTGAATTAAAGAAAAGATTCCTTTAAAGATTATGATTGTGAAGCCATACAAATGAGAAATGTAATTGATTAATGAGCAGAAAGAAATTTTAAAGTGTTTACAGCTGAAATCAGTTTTTAGGCTGAATTTCAGTCTTAAGTCAATTTTTAGTCTTCACTTAAAAAAAAGTTTGTTTCACAAAAAAAAACAAGGACTGAAAGTGTTTACAGCTGAAATCAGTTTTTAGGCTGAATTTCAGTCTCAAGTCAGTTTTTAGTCTTGTTTTAAGACTAAGAAATCTTAAAGCCATATAAATAATTAAATTGATTAATGAGCAGAAAGAAATTTTAAAGTGTTTACAGCTGAAATCAGTTTTTAGGCTGAATTTCAGTCTTTAATTTTTTCTCATAAAAAAATTGATTTCATCATATTAAAGAGTACTAAATACTCACTTATATGACTTCACAATCATAATCTCTAAAGAAATCTTTTCTTTAATTATTTATATGGCTTTAAGATTTCTTAGTTTTAAAACCAGACTAAAAACTGACTAAGGACTGAAATTCAGCCTAAAAACTGATTTCAGCTGTAAACACTTTCAGTCCTTGTTTTTTTTTGTGAAACAAACTTTTTTCTAAGTGAAGACTAAAAATTGACTTAAGACTGAAATTCAGCCTAAAAACTGATTTCAGCTGTAAACACTTTCAGTTCTTTTTTCTGTGTTGAAGAATCCCATATAGGGAATAACTATATAATATACAATACATTTTGTTCTAGAAGTTTTATTATTAGCTTGCTTCTATTGAATCTTTGCTCAATTCTTCGCCAGCTAAGCGAAAAATACGATAAACTCACAAAGTTGTTTGGCGCGTCGCGTCGGCACAGTCGAAAAATATTTACATCGCGTTTGAGAGATGTACGTGTAAGTCTTCTTTCCATCCTGCTTCCTCAATATCTCAAGATTTGCTGCACGCCAACATCTTTTCCTACTCCATGTTCTCGTTTATACTTCGACCGTCCTATTTACGCAAATCAGCCGTAAACTCTTTTCGTATTCTTTATTTTTTTTATTTGTTTCTGCTTTGCACGTCTGAAGTTTGAAAGTGGAATAGATTTAAGAAATCAAGCAGCTGTCTATACATCAGTATGTGGAGTATAGACCCCTATAGTTTTATAATTATAGATCAGTAACAATTCAACAAAAAGAAAAAAAAAAGCAAAACATCGCATTTACTTCAGCAATGTTTTAGTTTCAAACAAAAGTCTATTGTGTTGTACTAAATACTCATGTATATGGCTTCACAAGTAATATTAGCTTTCTCATTGTTATCGAATATGAAAAGCCAGCGTCATTGAATAATAAAGTATCGCGTTTCACTTGTTAAAAGTGGTACGCAGTTTTCAAAGTTAAAGCTATGCATTTTGATCCGCAGAATTTCATTTCGAAAAATATTAAGCGTAAAGAGATCTTTTTCACACAGAGATCCTACAGTATAAGAGAAATAAAGCATCCAAGCAATTGCAGTTCGTCATATAAGTTGAACTGACGATAAATCTGAAAATCTTCCTAAGAAGAATTTTCGATCCTTCATGATGAAAACATGGTGAGGGGGTTATTCCGGCACGATCTGATGGTTGCAAAGAATGTTGATGAGAACGCAGCCCTCTGAGTACGAATTTTAATAGACTCTAAGGTCTCAACACTTAGTTAGGTTTTCCTTCGTCAACAGACTCTTCATTAGACTTGACCTTCGCCGACATTTTTTGAGTTCCCTCAATTTGATTCTCTTAATTTTTAATTTATCTCTCATGAATCCGCCAAATGATATCTTATATGTCCGACTCGGTTGGATTCAGTCGGATATAAATCTTGATTTGACCTTGGATCAGGTCATCAGATTAGATCGAAATGAAACTGTTTTTCTATTAGAAACTTTCACTAAGGATAATTATACAAAATACATGACAAGCTATAATTTAATTTGAGTCTTTTTATCAAAAGTAGTTAGCTTGCACAGTTTTTGAGCGAAATAAAATTCTATGGCTACCTAAAATTTCTCCTGTGTTAAAATGGAAAAGAACGACGCACCATGGAACAATGCAAAGTATAATTCATTTACAAAATTAATTAATCAGCGAAAGACAAATGTGGCTATGAGCTTTCATTTAATTATGATGCAACGTGGTTGTATAAGAAAAATGGATGAAAGACTTTCACGTGTATACGGAGTAATTAATTAAACGTCCCTGTGTTGCCGAGAGTATACGAATTGTTTTTCTCACGCAACATAATCCTTGTCCGTCAGTTTGGGCGATTAATTCCAGATATTTTTTCTTTTTCAAAAAAACTATTACGTGATTTGAAATATACACTCCTCTCCTCATTTCTGCCTGTGTCATCATTCCTAATGGTCAACGTTTAATAAAAAATGTTTTAATCTTTTCAGAGTCAGGTCTGCGCAGTAATCTCATTGGGAGAATGATAATTTTCTTCAAAATATAGGAAGTGAATAGCCGAGCTTTGATTAAATGTTAAAACAACAGGATGTCTATTGGTACTTTTGCGAAAACGACCGAACAAAAAGCTCGATAAAGCAGAGGGTCGTCTTATTCGTGCCCATTTGAACGAGATCAATCGCTCGCAAATCCGGATTATCCTTTCAGAGGTGAAATAGGTGTACACACAAAGCAATTTGAGCGTTGTGTGTTCCAATAGATCAGTCAGTAAAAGAAAAAGTCTCACATTAAATCTAAATGTTGCAACTTTATGATCACAACGTACATTTACTTATATAATAAATTATCTTTATCTTCAATCTTCATCGGATTTTCTTCTTCTTCGGATAGATACTTATCTGTTAATAGGTATCTTTATTATATTTACCCTGCTGAGAGGCTTACAAGATTTAATGATACCTACTTTTGTATAAAACGAATAAGAAAATGAATGGACATGAGCTTAGGACAAAAGAGTGAGAAGCGATATTTTGATAAGGGGTGAGCTTTATTTAGTCTCGCTAACTTATAACAACTGTGTCTTAAGTATATAATTAATGCCTCGTGCTCTTCTACGAGGATGTTAGCGAACTTTAATCGGCACTAGTGGATTCGATTACTAGTTGAGAACGTCGAAACTAAATAATCGGATTACCTTCCAAGATCCGTAATCTGTATTCAGCTTTATCACGACAAACCATGCTCGACACTGTGAAAGTTCTTCATTCCAATTTTATATCCTATGACATTCAACAAGATTTATCTTTTCTTTCCTCTTCATAATTTAACATATTCTTATTATCAACATATACAATTCTATATCTTTTCTACGGCTTTTTATTCTGTGATTTTATAGCTATTGTGATGAAAGTCATGCAATCTTTTACTTGTAATAAAATTCAGATGAGGTTTACATTTCTAAAGAACCAAATGAAGAATTGTATGTATAAATACAGTTCACCATCGATTTCCGTTTAGGTCCAATAAGATATCTCCTATTCCTCTCTGATCGATCATCGTTTTCAGAAGAATACCTTCCCACTTCGTAATCGCGGGCGAACAATATCCTCATGCATAAATACGACCTAACAATAAATAGAGTCCAGAGGGGTGTTAGAAAGGTGGAGGGGTTTAAGCGAAAGGCAAGGTTTATTTGAAATCCGTCGATAACCTGAGAATCAGAAACCGATATATGAGATTCGAACGTATATGAATGATTGTGCAAACGGTTTTGTGTCACTGTCAATGCCAGTAAACTTTTTTCCGAGGAGATTGTGATATATCATTGCGAAATCCTTTTGAAAAACATCTACAATAACATCTACATACGTAAGAATATAGGTACGCTTTTCAATTCTTTACTAGTATATCTTCTTGTGAAGATATACTATATATAGCTTCAATTATGCATATGCTCGGCAAAACTAGAAAATCTAAAAATCGAATTTTACAACTCGACTCGACCGATTGAGATAATAGGAAAATCTCACTTACCAGTGACTAGAACTGATTTTATACAGAAGATCTGAATAGTAGGAACTGAAATAAATTAAGCGGCAATCGATGATTTTAATTGCACGCAGTTTCCCGCAGGCTATATCTGTGATTTGAATTAAATATTCGATTGTATTTAGAAAAAGAGAGAATAATATACAAGTTCTTATCTTTCTGCATGCTATTACTTAATTTTCTTAAATATCTATGTTAGAGAGAGAGAAAATCATGAAAGAAGCTAAGGAGTCTTATAATAATATTTAATGACAATGAGAAATAACAATTAATTATATAATTATAATAAAAACTGTACTAATTATATTTTTATATAAGCTTATAAATAGAGAGCTTTTTAAATGTTCACTTTAGTAGAAGATATATTTATCACATTTAAACTCCAGTGGAACACAATACTCATTTTTTTCGCAGTTCACAATTGCTGCAGTGTAAAAATTTTCCTAGATTTTAAAATCATCAATGAAGATGCAGGTATATTTTCCAAAAAGTTCTTAGTTTGTTTATAATTAGGAATCTTTTTAAGCGCGCCAAAAACTTCTCTCCACGACGAGTCGCACAATGAGTGAAAGTGCCATCAGAGACAATACACAAATCACAGCAACCAGAATAGTCCCATATCCTGGAAAATAAATAGTTTTTCGTAATTTTGTCCTCAAGAGGGTACTGTTTAGGAGATATTAACATCTCTGACTTATGTACTCACTGCGAGGGAGATTGAAGACTTTGGCTATTTTGGAATTTTCTGGGGATGGAGAGCCCGAAGCTGACCTAGTAAGATATTCTTTGTAGATCCCGTAAGCAGTCAGTGGAATCGCATTCCGGGAATGAATTCTACTACGATCAGAATACGTTTCGGCATTCGATGAGATCAGACGTTGCTGAAAGCTTTCTAAAGGAGTTTCTGATCTGCACCCTGTTGTGTATCCAATATCCGGTGGGAATTCGTAAGACCAGGCATGATTATGTGGTATCAATGCCGAATAAGGTGGTGGATCGTCGTCACCAGTAATGGTTCCCCTCACAGATAGATCTTCGCAATCCGTACAACATCTTTGACAAGGATCTTCTGAATTGTGGGCTGAGCTTAGTCGCGTTAAAGCTTCATCTATAATTCCATTTGTCCCTGAATTGTTCCCTTCACTGATGGGGACTACGAAATTCCTGTCGGTGGTGTCGACCCTTGATTTCGGACAATGCTGACCATCTCCTTGTCTTGACAGAACTGCAATTTTGGAATTTGAATTGTTTGAAAGTAGCGTACAAATCATGCCATAAATAGTTTACAACTGTTTTATAAATGAACGTATACCAATATCTGTTACATGTTTTCATAACTTCATATGAGTCATCCTAGCAGTATGCAATCAATATTGCTGCAATATGATTACTCTTGGTCAATATATTATTTAATTCAAATAAATTTTATCATTAATAACTGTAATCGGTAAAAAAAGGAAACTCGTTAATATTAACAAAGATTTAATTAAAGACAAATTGCCAACTGCTTTCAATATATATATATATATCTGTATGTCAAACATTCGAGCTTTATTATTAAAAAGACACTTATTTTTAAAAAAGAGTGCAAATTCCCATCACTACTAGAAAATACAATGTTATAACGCGTCACATCACTTTCATCTATTTAGTGAGCAAAAATAGATATTTGCACATTATCGCGTACGTACACGATGATGAGGTACATCACTTCCGCGAAGGTCAATATCGCGATCCAAGGTTAGCTTTCCTCGCGTGATTTGAAACGAACAGCTCCACGAAAAGACTGAATTTTCTCTAAGCAGTAGAACTTTATAATCCTGTTCGTACCTCTTTCCACTTGGTTCGACATGTCCCCATGCTACTATGTACGTCAGATGACAGCAAACTGTCGCGAATTTATGCGTCGTGTTCGTGACCTGACTAGTGAGCGGTTAACTCTCGCCTCTTTAAACACCGAGGACGTTCAAGCACCAATGATAAGATGCGCAGTTGTAACTCGGCGCAAAAGTAAACATTTTCTCGCTTGTCCTCGTCAAGATCTCGCCAAGTTGAACGCAAAAATAATAAATAAAAAGCACCAATCTCCGTCAGTCAATCGCGATCACGTGACCCATCGACTGAGAGAATGTAAAAAAAAATCTGGACAAGTTTGGTAATCAAAATGCCACAAATAGTCACTTATGACACGGAGGCCAAGGCCGCATATTTTTTTACACCAAGGCCAATTACTTAGAAAACCAGTTTGAATGGGCATTATAAAACAAAACGCCGAAATTTTTAACACTGTTAAAGACCTTTTACTTTTCCAATTACCTGGTCGTTAATTCTGTTTCGTCTATACCGGCGTCTATTTACAGTAAAAAAACAAACATAAACCTCCCTTAAGAAACCGTTTTGTTAATTATGATCTTTAAAAATCATTCCGACGAGACGATTGAAACTTAAATAAGTCATCTATAGCAAGTCTTCTTTAATGAGGCTTCTATAGTACTTTCCCAAAAGAACTTTCAAATTTTTTGACCTTGTTCCACTTTCCAAAATCGCATGACCTTTAAATTGGAAATAAATTCATATAACACGTGCCACCAAGAAAGCAAGCAAGCTTGTTATGGAAAAAATTTTTTTACTCAGCTTATCTCGTTTTTATTTCATGGAAATTAACAACAACCACGAATCGAATATAATTCGAATGGAGTCTTAATCTAAGTTTAATTCGTTATTAGGTATGGCATATTACATTAGTTTGTGGTGCCTGCTTCTAGAGCTTTGCACATACGGCCATGAACAAGTAATGTAAATGACAATTATAGTACACAGCGTAACGGGTGTTCCCTAACGGTCACCCATCCAAGTACTAACCGCGCCTAACGCTGCTTAACTTCAGTGATCCAACGAGAACTGGTGCTTTCAGTGAAACATGGCCGTATTTTACGTATTTTGCATTTCCAAAATAATAAGCTTCGCGTAAAACATTTCATAAAATTCGGCTATATCAGAAAACGATCGATTCGAAAGGGAAAAGTCCAATCCCGTTTGCTGATAATGGCTGAGATTTTAAAAACCTTGATGTATAAGTGTATATCATCTCATAATTTAACGATTTCGTCTAAAGATTTGTTCGCTCTGATGCACGCTTACTGATATTCTATATAAATTGGTAGCTGACCTTGCAGTGATATAAAATCAACACAAAGAAAAATGATTAAGACTTGCATATAATTATCAGCTCAGAGACATAAAGTCACTCGATTATAAATGTTTTGTACACGATATTTATTCAATCTCAGTTCGGATTTTTTTTCGGCACATCTGCACGATTTTTATGACGCATTACACATTCAATGTTTATTCATGAACATTATCTATTCTCACAGTATAAAATAACAATAATACTTATTTAAGCATTTGCATATATATACGCCAGTTGCAGTTTATGAATAAATTATTGTGTTAAGAGAAAGATAGTACGCGTTTTTGAGACACGATTAGGAAATAACCTTTTGCCCCTTTTTGCATTTTATCCTCGTCTCTAAAATCTTTATACTTGAAATTTTTCTAAGATAAAACTCCTTACAATCCACCAAAGGTTCAAGTAAGTATTGTATATTTTAAGCAGAACGCACTTTGAAGAAATGGCGATCGTAAAAAAGGATACTTCCTGGGGCAAGAAGGGTTACCCTTGCTACGTGAAACTGTTGTAGCGATACGTTTCCTGCGTATGCCTCACACGATTATAGAAATGCAGAAGGTGCTTGTAAAGTTTGAGTCGTGAACGTGCCACGTTCGAGCCACAACTAAAATGGTAGTTATATACGCAACATACTAAAAGGTCTGAACTCAGAAAATATAATGACAAAAACAGTTGCATTTATATGTGCTTAAACTTTTTAATTTACTAAGTTGTGACATTTTTCTACATCAGTCATAGTTGTAACTGTGAGAGCAGGGGCTCCTAATTGCATTTTATGCAAATCCTCTCTAAAAAAAAACGTGATGAAACGAAATTTCTCGAAAATCTCGCATACATTGTTGTTACAAACTTGATTAGCTTTTGAATGACTTGAAGTTGTATAAGAAGCAAAAGAAAATTGCATGCGTGTTGGGTTTTGCTATTGCATATAATAAGTAAATCAACTGTTTAGTTACACGTTACAACGTAGGAAATTTCTACTTGATAGAACGATTTTAAAGTTAAATCAGTTTCAGGATAATTTCTACAATTGTGCATTGAATAACTAAGGAAATGTTACGCTTGCATTTATTAATGACTTCGTCACTTCGGGAAACCGCAAGATCGTATCGTTCAGCCTAGCTCGCTTTTATTTCATGGAAATTAACGGCAACCACGGAGTAATTGTCGGGCATTAAGCTCACAGAACGTAATTACACTGGACAAAGAGTCTCCCCTGAACGTGCAGGTTCGCGAACGACGAAGTAAATACGGAAATATAATGGGACGAATTTGTCGTTCTGGACCTTCGTTATCGGAACCATAGTGAGGTAGCGAGCTTCCCGAGCAATTTAAAAGTCCATTTGTTTCCGGATAACGTCAGAGAACGAGACAAGCACTTGTAATTCCTGTACAACAGCAACGATTAAGTCCCTTCGCTGAAAAGCTCCAAGCAAAATGACACCAAATGTCACATTATTGAATCCAAGAAGGTGGCGATGACTTTTTTCTCCAGCAAACTTGCAATAAAGGTGCAAATTTTCCGCAACAATGACGTACAGTCCGGTAAATTGTTGGAAGAGGATTTCTCTATTTGTACCCGTCAGATGTGTCAAACGAAACTCCGTTTATACAATTCGTGAACACCAATCATATTCAATAATGGGTCCTGAATAATTTCTATACATTTGGCTGCACACATACTTTTATATGACACGCATACACGACGCTTTCATGCAATCGCTTGCGATAATTTCCACGTGGATGAATATACCGACATCCGCGTTTGTTAATGCAAAAGCATACTGCTATATTTCCTCGAAAATATAAAATATGTTGTATTTTTTTATAATAGTAATATGACTAAGATAGAAATAAAATATGTATATGTAACATGTCGCATTAAGATACAAATTATTATTATTATTATTAGTATTAGTATTAGTATTATTATTATTATTATTATTATTATTATTATTATTATTATTAATATAAGAATTATTATACATTTCTGTGCTTTATGCAAATTACACTCTGTAGAATTCATATGCAAACTATGCATGAAAGTACACAACTTCCTATACGAAACTTGCGAAAGTGACCCAAGATTGGTCAAGCACATCTCGATCCAATGCACAATGACAATGGCACTAAATACCATCTTACTAGCACTAGAATATTCATGAAACGATCCTATTCGATCCTACTCTATCCCCTATATAAGGGATCCTTTATACATTTTCCATAGAGCATGATTGATACGTTTAGTTACACACCATATACAATATTTACTTACATTTTGTATTTTTATTAGGATGTTTTTTCAAAATATTATTAACATTAGCTTTCTGCATTCATTAGATTTCTACGCAAGTGTACACATCATTTGACGAGTTGTCAATCCGTTGACTCTGTTTAGATCCTCTACTCTGATCTCTTTGCAACCTCAATTTGACCAGGTCCTCTTTTAGTGTTTTCAAAACATGCAAAAGTGGAAATTCGCGTAAATTTTGAAGACTTACCAATTTACCAATTCTCTATTTGCTACAAACCGCTATAGTTCCTCACAAATCATAACTGAATGAAACCACATAACTGATGATTTTCAATATACCATCAATTTAGAAATGATCAAGGATACTTGAAGAAAAAAAATTACATGTTCCACTTCTATATACAGTATCCATATTCTAATTTGCCTATCACCACCATGCACATTTTTTTTATCTGTAACACTCCAGTCGCCCAGTTGGCGCCAAACCATCGATTGCACTTGGCGCCGTCCCATTTTTCTCTCCTCACTTTGGCACAGTTACCATGGCGTTGCTTCTCAGAATTCAAATGGCGAAGGAAATTGAGAATCACTGATCGCGCTTCGACCAATTCCATTCGCATAAGTGATTCTCATAGAATTTGGAGCTCCATAGAACAAACCACCCATCAATTGATGCTTTTAATGTTCGCGAAAGCTTATCTGCACTGAGAATTCAAGGAGAGAAAGAGTCTAGATCGAGATCAATGGTAATTCAAGCGAAAGCCTCCTCTTTTGCCAATCGTATTGCAGCAAAAAGGTTCCGTGATTTTAAATTCAATTTTTCCTACTCATTTCAAATGAGATACAGTGCTCGAATTTCAAATGTTTTTTAGAATATGTAATTAGAGGTTTGAGGTGATTAAAAGGACAAATGGAATAAAAGATATTTTGCAAGCTTTGCTTTTATCATTTCCTCCTCAAATGCGAAATCACAATCAGATGAAAATCACTTTTAAGCTGTTAATCGAGCTCTTAATATAAGACAGTTCATTTAGAAAAACGCGGAGAATGCTGGAGGTCTTTTTTTAGTATCGCATGCTGGAGTTAGATTCCAAGTAATGAACCTGCCTTGTAAATCCTAAATTTTTTTATGCTACGTCCGGATATCCCCCGACATCATTCTCGTTCTTCTTTCATTTCCTCGAGGCCGTATAAACGCGCGGAAAAGAAGCAGTTACGACAAGGCAGGAACCTATCCAAGGCCTCGAACGACGCTAAAGCTCAAGCTCTTTGCCATCCGAGATCGTAACATCGTTCTTCTCAAGCGATACAGTTCTGTGCCTACGACATGCTGGCATTAAAAAGAAGTCAGACCCGTGGCGAGGCGGACGATACGAGAAGTAACGCTTATATATCGCAGCCATACAACACCATACGAGTATGAAAGTCGCAGATATTCCAAGTTTTATTATTGGTGCAATAAAATGCCCGCTGACTGGGTTATAATTTAAAAGATTGAGCGTTCAACCGGAACACCTTCGCTACCATAGAAGGAAAAACCGTTATATTGCACAACGACGTACGTACACTTTTCACTGCAATATTGCCTGCTGTTTTGAACCCATCACTTCAGAGTCGACGATTTCTGTTTATCGAAGCGCCGTGTTTCATGCTTTCAATAATATAAACATATATGTGCTGAAAATATAATTACCTATTCTCAATCGACGCGCATAAAAAAATAGTAAACACAGGTTTTAAAAAAATGATAACGAATAAAAATAATGATTAACGTTCTTGTTTTTTGTAGAATTTTAAGAGATTTCAAGATATTGCATATGGAATTTTAAATGAATTCATGATATTTCAATAAATTTTGATGAATTCTAAGGGACTTTAAGAGATGAAAATTTTTATCGTAATGTTTACTTTAATAACGTCAAAGTGGAAGTTTACTTTAACCGCTTGCATTCACTCGCTCATATTTACCGAGCATTTACTCTAGTTTCAGTTTCAAATTGGAATATTTTTTTAATTAAATCTCATATTTCTTTTTGAATGTTTAATTTGACATAACATGGAATTGGTACTCGGACAAAGGTAAGTTGTCTGTTGCGTTTTAGGTCTGTTGCATTTTGCCATTTCTGGTACGCAGAGTATTAAGAAAAAAAAGAGAGCAGTCGTTAAAAAAGCTTACTTACTCTGCAGTCTAAGCCCTTCCGCGCAATTATAAAAGTGGTTCTTTAGTTAGGAAAGGCAGCAAGAGTACACGTTTTAAATACAAATGCTACTTTCTTTATGTCTCTCTGAGAAGCTTATATATTTCCAGATCGTCTGGAACTCATTTTCCTGAAATTTTTTAAGACACGGCTTGGAGAAACTATTACCATAAGTGCGAGAGGAAGTCGATAGAAAATCTCAGCTTTCTTTTTTTCATTCTTTTGTTTCAACGTAAATTCTTGAGTAGATGAATGGAGTGAATTTTCTTTCCACTTGCAAAAACTTATTGAGTTTATTCGATTTTCTCGTTAACACAAGCTATCAACTCCCATTCCTCAGTTTCTCGTAAAGATGTTACATTGAACTCAAATTAAACACTGATTGTTTTCGTGAATAGCGCTCGAAACTTCGTTAAAGTGTTCTCCGCTCTGTCCCAAGGTTCGATTTACGCGTCAGCCAAACTCCACACTATTTCTAACTGCAACACAGCGTGAACAAAGACATGTTCTGCTGGGAAAGAAACTTTTAGAACCCTTCTCAATTCACTAGCAGAAACGACGTTGAACTAGCTGTGTTAGGACGAGAAAATACTTGCTTATTGAGAGTTAATTGTACCTCCAGACGTGTATTTCTAATTAAAGAAAATACTAACGAAAGGTCCTACAGTACTTTGAGTACAGCTCGAAGAACAGGACAACTCCAGGCGGACGAATTTCGTGTCTCCTCGTATTTCATTGCACTAGGACTAGGTAATCGATCCAGAGCCGTGTTGAGCATGTGGAATAATTCCTGTCGCAGACAGTATAGGTAAATGTGGAATTTATTACAAGCCCGTTGTGCGAGCGGCTGCTGCGACGTAACGTGAATCTACCCGGATCACTCGACGACAGACACGTTCGTCGGTATTTGCCCCGGGACTTGGGGTCTTGCCGTCTTTGGCTAATGAACTCATGCCAGAGAACTACCTAGTTCGATATTCAGGAGATTCTCTTTTGTTTGTCTTATCAATTAACCTTCTTAGAATTCTAGACTTGGTTGACGGAATCGAGGACGATTTGTACCATCAGTTTATACCAGGGAGAGTCGATTTAATTATATTATCGTTGATTCCAAGATGAAATCTAAAAACATCTGACTATTTACATTTATCGAAAAATTGCTGCTGCGAGATCCTTGGAAGAAACCTTAGCACAATTTAGGGACAGATTGATTGATTGATCTTTCTCTCTAAATCTGAATTAGTAGAAAACTACTATTTGCTAATAGTTTTCTACTAATTCTAGTAATTTTCTACTAATTAATACAGCGCCGATTCGTTTACTACTAATTAGTAAAAGTCTACCAATTCAATATGTAAGTATAACGTACTAAATTAATTAGTAACTACATCTACTAAAGGAATTAGTAATGGTACTACTAAATGAACACAGAAAAAACAAGGACTGAAAGTGTTTACAGCTGAAATCAGTTTTTAGGCTGAATTTCAGTTTTAAGTCAGTTTTTAGTCTTGTTTTAAGGCTAAGAAATCTAAAAACAAGACTTCTTAGACTTAAAACAAGACTAAAAACTGACTTAAGACTGAAATTCAGCCTAAAAACTGATTTCAGCTGTAAACACTTTCAATCCTTGTTTTTTCTGTGAATCTTGTGTAATTGCTTCATACGATTATTAAATACATTTTGATTATCGACGATGCTATTTATGGATATCAAATATCAGTGGAAATATTTCTGAAAGTAATTAGTTTTTTAAATTATAATATGCATACTTCATCCAACTTATTTTCGTAAACAGGAATTAAATGATTCAATAAGTGAATTATTTGGTAGTAATTTTCTACTAATTAATACAGCGCCGATTCGTTTACTACTAATTAGTAAAAGTCTACCAATTCAATATGTAAGTATAACGTACTAAATTAATTAGTAACTACATCTACTAAAGGAATTATTAATGGTACTACTAAATGAATTGGTAAATGTATTCTTGGTTACTATTTTAAATGGTAAATTTAAAGTTATATTGAGTAAACGGAACCCTAAATTTCACTTCTAATGTCCGAATATTATATACCGGTTTGCATTTTGAATATTGCGTATTGTTCATATTTTATTATTATCAATATAATAATGACAATATGAACTCAGAATATATATACTTATATACATTGAGAAAACGTTAAACTTTCAAAATTCAAGAACCACCAGACAGTATTTAAAAAATTAATAAAATTAGGTAAGTTTCCAATTGATTTCTACTCATTGAATTAGTACGTTGGTACTACTAAACAAATTAGTAGAAAATCCTTACTAATTCATTTAGTAACATAAATCTCATCATTTCATTTATTTGAATGTCAAAAAATTACTAATTTAACAGTCAAAACCGTCGTTACTAATTGAGGGCCTAGATCGAAAAAGTCACTCAGCGCTCGAGATCGAGTAAAACTATTATTCCATTTTCATCGGGGAAAAAAAAAAACTTTAAAAAGAAAAAAGTCCCGTTTTTTCATTCTATACAAGAAAATATATTATTAAATTAAATTTTTTTAACTTTAAAATTTCAGTCCACCGAGACATTTGAACAATAGTTAAATTAGAACATTAGTAAAATTTCTACTACTTCAGATTTAGAGATTTGATTTTGAATTTAACAGTTTGTATAACAGACATTTTGGTAACTGTCATAATCAACGCGCACTTCATTTAGATCGCTAAAACATTTGGATCTTTAATTGTGTGTAAAAGTATAAAACTATTATAAAACCTAGGGCGCCTGAGGAAAGGGGTTGAGAACTGATCTGTGACTGCGGAGATCGAATAGACGTCATTAGGGAGCTAATATAACGAGGCAAATAGAGTAAGTATCGGACTGGTAGTCGTGATGTCAATTTGAACCCTTCTCGTTCCTTGGTTATTGAGAGGAGAGAGACGGCATGGCATACCACCTACAATTCCGCTTGCGGGCACTGTAATTTGCTGTATGCATGCATCCAAAGATGGATAGACACGACGGGGCAACCCTGCAGACCCAAGAGATCTATGGATTTATGCAAATGCAGGCAGTTAGAGTCCTGAACAGCCTCCGCCGTTGAATAATGCGTTGATAAGATAGGAACGCTAGCGCTCATATGCCGCTACCTATCCTACCATCCGCCATTGATTTGTCACCCTTCCGCATTTGGCTTCACCTCCCACTCGTGGCTAACTGTCCTGCAGATTTCCCCCTTCTTCTCTTCCAGTACCTCCTCGTGCTCCTCTGTACTCCTTGGCCTCGACTAAAAGCACTCGAACTTTGTTTGCCTCCTACGTGATCCCAAACTTTACTGATTACACTACCGTGAGGATTTCTTTTTACGCCCTTTCTATGCGGCTCTCTCTTCAGGATATATACGGGAAAAGTAAATTTAGTTTTTATGATACCAAAGTCGTAAAAAGGCTTCAAATGTTTTAAATAGAAATGAGGGGATTAAGATAATAATTTTAAAAGACACATCAAAAATTGTACATTAGAGTTATGACAGAAATTTTCAAGGTTTATGATAAGTTTTCCGTTGAATAGAAATGCATTCTCCTTCCATGATCAAGAACTCCGTGATACGAGTGGTAAAGTGTTCCCCAGCAGATTTTTCAACAGTATCATAGGAGTTACATTATCTCTGCGGGCGCATGATAAACATCTCGGTTATTTCTATCTTCATTTTTAATTCTTCATAAAGGGAGGAAAGAAATTCATTTCTTTGTCCCGCTTTCTTTGGTAATATACATTAAGGAAGATTATCTTGAGACTAGCTTTCAAGTACGGTTGCACGATATGCAGCCTTTGAATGCGAATAGCAAAGATATATAAAGGCAACTGAAATGTTATTATCTTATATTATCTACAACGTTAAGAGAATGATTTAGGTCAATTATTCGTTAATTTTTTATACTTTCTCAGAGAAAGCTTTAGGATGAACAATCCTTTATAAAAACTAGGAGTGCCTTGTGAGCACACATTCTCATCACAATATGCGTGCTTTAATTCGTTTATATACGTTTATTTAAATTTCTTAAGGTTCTATTGACCTTAAGGAACACATTCTCATCAGAGACAAATGATTTTTAATTATTATTTTCTTATCTTATAATTTTTTCTTTATCACGCGTTATTTTTCTCAAAATAAAACAAAATTCAAACATTTGAATTTTTTTGACCAATTTGACCAATTTCTGAGACCAATAATTATGTTCTGATAATTTTCCCTATATCACACGTTATTTGACTAAAAATTTGAATTTTCGATTTTTTAAGAAAATTCTAAAAATTGTTACATGAGTCCTTTAGGTCGTTCAAAAATATATATTTTTCATCCTTTGACTCTTTCTCATATCGTACGTTATTTGGCTTGAAATTAATTTTTTTTTTTAATTTTCATTAAAAATGGCTGGCCAACGAACTCAGCCTTAATTTTAAGACACTGAAAGAGTATACCAAAGGCCAATCCAATCGGTTAATTCCTTCGAAAGTAATCGTGAACGAAAGCTAAAAATCTAGACACATACACACACACACACACACACACACACAGACAGACAGACAGACAGACAGACGGACACATTAGTAACTCTCTAAATCTGAATTAGTGAAATTTTTACTAATTGAAATAGTATTTTAACATTTGACTAGTGAAATAGTGATATTTAAGCTTTTCACTAAAACACTAGTTAGGAATTAGTAATCTTTTCTTACTATCTACAATTAGTGAAAATTTTGACTAATTCGTTAGTGAATAAAGTGCTAATGAATTAGTCATATTTGCAATGTACAATATTCATTTCAATTCGTCCAAAGGAAAGTATTTTGCAATTGTATAATTGCTATAAATGTATATTTTTATTACATTGAATAAACAATGCAGCTTTAATAATACTTACAACGTTTGGTATTTCAATTAATAATGCAGAATTACAAGCATTTCAAATGTTCGCGCGCGAACAAGACCGCGAGCGCATTCGTACTATTCGTATGGTAGTTCGGGCGATTTAAAAATGGTGGATTGAACAACGTAAAATTTCGAGTGGTTTTAGGGTGTTTCAGGAAAAATATTTATATAGTGCTATATAGTGAGATATCAATATTTAAAATTAGATTAGCGTAACAAGGATCTGTTAAATCTTTAGGAATTTTACTTGAAAATGTTCAAGAGAACATTACAATGGATACTTCTGTAACTAACTACGTCGACGACAGCGACTAACCTTGCACACGGGATTGTAATCTAAACTTAGATTTTCTGTATTCAAATTTAATATAATTTTTAATTTAATTTATTGTTCTCATATGTTTGAAATGAAACCATAATGTTAATTAAACATTTTAAATAAATATATATTTCACTAAAACGGTAGTAGTTTTTACTATTATATTAGTCAATATTTTGTACTGTAAAATCACTGATTGTTTAGTGAATTTCTACTAATTCTTCTAGTCAAGCAATTTTACTAATTCAATTAGTAAATTTCCACTAATTTCTAGTGGCTCACTTTTCTCTAATTGAATTAGTAAAATTTCACTACCAATTAGTGATTTTTCACTAATTCAGATTTAGAGAGAAAACCATGTTTTTCGGGTTCAGGGGGTCACAAAACGTGAAGATTTAACAAAAAATGAGGGGGTCAAATTTTACATAAATATAATACATTCTCTCTGATGAGAATGTAAAAAAAACACTTTTGAACGGCTTGAAGTGGTAAGAAGTAAAAAAATATATGGGAAACATTCCCAACTGAACTATAGAACTATAGACTAACTATAGAAGTATATCAATTACACAAGAGTCCTATTTTGGTTTGCTAATCAAGGAGGATGATTTCAATCAGCTGCTCATTAGAACAGTCCATCGATTAATAGCAGTATAATCTAGTCGAGTTTGGGGATAAGTCTGTATAACGAATTCATAACACACACATTCGAGAAATTAGATTAGGATGAATACCGCATGTGCAACACTGCCAACTGTAGATTAACCTATTGCACATCGAACAGCTATTAAGATCACCTTTGGATAAGTCAGTGTCGATATAACGGGAGTCCCTAGCTACTCTCTACCTGTTTGTGCACATAATGTATCTGTTAGATTAATGCTGCTCTCATGTTCGAAAATCCAAATTCAGATATCCCGTCGAACGAAACTGCAACGGACAATGTAATCGCATCAGTGTAAAATGAAAGTGCATCACCTTGTTCCGTTAGGATTTTTACCATACTCCTGAACAATCTCTAGCGATTCAATTGTTCCGGTAATTGAAAATCATTGTCCTTTACATCGATCTGGTGTAAATAAGAATATCTAAAATTGTTTCAAAGGGTTTAGTGCCAATAACTTTTTAAATTTTACAGAGTTTTTTAGTTCATTTCACCCTAACATGGTTAGTTGGAAACGTAAGTGCATAGACAATTTGAACTAGTACTCAAGATCGAAGTGAACGTTTGTTCCAGTTCACGGCTGATTCGATTCCACGTGATTGGATCTCGTACGATTTTTATATAACTCGTAAAGAATCTGCTTCCGTCTGATCTATTTTTCTTCAGGAGTACGTCACGCAGTAGTAAATCATTCTGTCGTCTTTATAGTCGAATCTTTCTAAGCATAACAACCCAAAAAAAAGTCCATCCCAATAAGGTTTAGCGAAAAATTAGGAGCTAGGCTATTTATTTTCGCCCCGAAGGCCAACTTAAGCGCTAAAATACCTATATAGGTTTCCATTTAGTGGACATAGGTCGCCCACCTGTTTGGTGATCTCTGTAATATCATTAGCACAGGATCAAAACTATCGATGTAGAGAATTCTCACGAGGTAAGCGCATTATAAACCTAAGGATCTTGTGTAATTGCTTCATACGATTATTAAATACATTTTGATTATCGACGATGCTATTTATGGATATCAAATATCAATGGAAATAATTCTGAAAGTTATTAGTTTTTTAAATTATAATATGCATACTTCATCCAACTTATTTTCGTAAACAGGAATTAAATGATTCAATAAGTGAATTATTTGGTAGTAGTTTTCTACTAATTCAAACAGCGCCGATTCGTTTACTACTAATTAGTAAAAGTCTACCAATTCAATATGTAAGTATAACGTACTAAATTAATTAGTAACTACATCTACTAAAGGAATCAGTAATGGTACTACTAAATGAACACAGAAAAAACAAGGACTGAAAGTGTTTACATCTGAAATCAGTTTTTAGGCTGAATTTCAGCTTTAAGTCAGTTTTTAGTCTAAGACTGAAATTCAGCCTAAAAACTGATTTCAGCTGTAAACAGTTTCAGTCCTTGTTTTTTCTGTGAATCTTGTGTAATTGCTTCATACGATTATTAAATTCATTTTGATTATCGACGATGCTATTTATGGATATCAAATATCAATGGAAATAATTCTGAAAGTTATTAGTTTTTTACATTATAATATGCATACTTCATCCAACTTATTTTTGTAAACAGAAATTAAATGATTCAATAAGTGAATTTCGCACTGAGAAAAATGGATTGTAAACGGTAATGAAAAATATGTTACTAGGTATAATCTTGGACTATTAACTATGGGACAGCAATCTAGATTATTAAAACCATAATCATTATAAACTGAATCGAATATAAATTTTAACATTTATAATCCAAGATGTTAAAATTTATAATGCAAGGTATTAAAATTTGTACCAACACCAAGATTTTAATCTACATTTTACACAATCTAAAGCAAAAAATATCACTTACCGCAATTCTGATAATAATAATTATAATATTTACTTCTCCTAAAATCGGATTCCAATGAACGAACTTGTTAATAATCAATTATCTATGAAAAGTCCGAGACAAAACGTTCAAGTGTTTGAGAAAAGAGCAAAACACATGGGTGACCCATGCCCGCCATGACACTTTACGGGCTTTTATTATCTTCAGATGTTATGAATTAATTACGGAAGATTATAAAAATCTAACATCTAGAGATTATGTTCAGTAATATCCTTATATATTAGATAAAACTTATAGATCATATACATTAACATATTTTATGTTACCGGATACTATACCCTAGTTTTAACATCTAAGTTTTATGATCCATTGATCCATTTTTCTGAGTGCGTGTATAAAAAAAAGTACATATATAGGACTTGAGCCAAAAGCTTTTTTTTGACTCTTTTAAAATCGGCGAGCGTCACGAAATCGAATTCTCTGTAGAAACGAGGTATAGAATTAACGTCCTCGAGAACAGGAAAAGGAGTAAAAAAGAAGAAGAGGTAAAGGAAAAGAGAAGGTTGAGTCGTGATTCCTATCCAGCGTGCTTTACGACGTCTGCCAGGGACCAACCGCCACCACGTTAAAAGTATCGTGGTGGTCTTCTAAACCGACTCCCCGGTTCACCAGTTCACCAGTTCAATCAGGCGTTCAGTGGGCAACAAACCACCCCCGTTAATTGGACCCGACCAAGTCTCGCTTTACGACGCAATCGAATCTTGCACTGCTCTTTCCTCTTCACAAATCCTTCAATTCTCTCCCGTTTCGCATTCGCGGCATTTCCAATCGAATTTAATGTTATTCAAAAATACACGGAAAATAATTCGAGACGGTTCTCTGCAGTGTTCCTCTCCTTTAGAGTTATATGTCCAAACAAATTCCAGAAATTAGAAATAGAAATTGCTTTTTAAAAATTTAGACCGACGTCTGACCACAAAATACTTGCACTACTGATGAATCGCGGAAGAATGATTATAAAAGTTGTACAGTTTTATTTGAGTACGTACGGGTTGATTTTTAAAAAGGGTTTAAATTTTTACCGTTTCTCGAGGACAAAAAAAAAAGAACTAAAAAGTGTAGTCAAGCTCTTATATACTCGAATGTCTCTGATGGGAGCAGAATGAGTAGTTAATTAACACCTCCCTCAACCCTTACACCCACAAAACCTTTACCACTTGCCTTCGTATTTCATTTTTCTTTCCTTCTCTTCTATATATCATACTTTTATAAGTCACTTTACTTTCACCCTTTCTCCTATAATTTCTTCTCTTCCTCTCTTCTCCTCTCGAAACCTGTAACTTCTTCGTAATTAAGATGCTTTCAGAAGAGAAATAAAGAACACTTGACCCAGCCGGTACTGTCTCATGTATTTTTAATTTAGATAATACCCTCCAACCTGCTCAAGAATGAAATAAGACAGTAATAAAATACCACTTACATCTCTACTAAAAGGAATGAAGATCTATTTTCTTCTCATATTATGTACATCCTCGGTAAGCATTGTAGAAACTGGTTACAAATTTATTTGTATCGAATTTCAATATGAAAATTTATTAACATAAGGAATCAAAAATAAATACACTTGGAATTTATTTATTTCTGTTAAAGTCGAATACTGTTTCTATATCTGTAATGGCATAATGGTGGTACAAAATAATATATATATATTATATATATTATATATATATATATAGGTAAAACATCGTCTTTAATCCAAGACAATCGATAACTCTCTGCGCTGTTACATCATCTCACCGGTTATCGATTTTCGATCGAGTCATTGAAGCATGAGAAAGCTGCGTACGATAATGCCAGTGCTAATATCGTAAACGACAATTCGTTCATCGCCTCTCACTTCCGATCCTGCGCCAGACAGACATAATAACTGCGCGCGTTTGCACCTTTCTTTAACGGGAGCATCACCACTATTTTTTTTATGATATCGCACTCGCCAAACCCAATATCAGATTTATATCAGAGTGCAACATAGAATCCTTTATAATTTAATCATGAAGAATCATAATACTTTGATTCAATGTATTAAAATATTTAATCTATTTTCTCGCCACCTATGTGCGGTCATTCATTTGACACTAGGACATGCCATAAACCATGAAATGGAAATGCACTGTCAGGCAATAAAAGGTGTAAAAAGCTGAGGGTTGAAACCGTATGGTCCAGAGGGAACTTGTCAGGCGATCTGATATTGCTAATTATTCTGTAAATTACACCATGACGGTTGGCGGACAACGTGCTGGGTTTTGGTTGATGCCTCGAAGCGCGTTTTCAACGGATGTGTTGGCGACGAGCCGTCTACGCCAAAAGCCACGAATGCACAGGATGAGGGAGCGAAATAATACCGTTGATGTGGTAAAGCCGATGGGCCGGAAATTATTGCTAACAGTGCAATAATACTGTTTCATAGCCAACTTGAGAACACTGAAAATAAATCACAAACAGGACATGCGAAACTCGAAGAGTTGCAAATTTATATGAGAGAGAAAAAGAATATAGAGTTAGTCATAAAATCGATTTTGATTCGATATATCGCCTTGTTTAACTTTACTGCAATTTTCTCTTTGTAGAATAAAAGTAAGTGGTTTATAAAACAAGCTGAAGTTCAATGCCTTTCATTTGTTGCACAAAATTATGTATGAAAATCTTTCCTGCTTTTTAATCATGTCAAAAGTCAGGATTAGGTACTATTTGACAAGTTTGCCCCGCGGTGAACACTCCAACTGCAAGAGGAGAATAGAATTGGAGATAAATTCAGCCGCAAATCAACGACTGGACTTGACCAGCAATCAACGATACTGTCGATCAATCATTGGCGTAGTCATTAATTAAAAGCGGAATTCGCGCGAATGAAGCGGCAATGAACACTTAACCGATTCAGTCGTAGCTACTGGCTAACACTAGTAGTGAAGTAGACTCTGGGCGTGGGTGGGACACGTAGGCTTATATCACCCACGTCGAAATCCGCAGGAAAATATTACAATTTGTTCACTTCCTTTAATCAAAAAAAATTGATTTTTTATGTAACCCGTGTAGAAATTTCCAAACCTGGCCCGACCGGGCCCCGACCGGAATTCGGTATTTCAAATCTGGGCCCGGTCGGGGCCACAGCAAAATTTCTACCCGGGAAATAATGTTCTGCACTTCCCCAGATGATATTTTCCTAAGCAGATTTCGACGTTAACAGTTGATTATGACGTAATGTCAGATAACTCAATTTCTACGTCCTGAAAATTCGTCCTAATCGCCTAGTAATTTCAATTCTGCTCGTGCCCGATACTGCTCTGTAATTTGATGAATTAATACCGTCTATGCTAATACGCCCCTAAAGCTTTCCGCTCGTTGAACAGTCGCCATAGATGTACATTCATCGATACTGATTGTGAGGGTAACGCAACAATTACATACATTCCGATTAAGATCATATCTCGTTGGCAAGAAATAGAATCTAGAGATTCTTTTTCATCCGTATATGCAGAAAGTAAAAGGTTTTTTGTGTCCTAAAAAAAATTAAATAATCTAATATTAGTACGTATTTTATTTAAGAATATTAATGATAATCAGATCAAATTTTCTAGTGAAATTTTGCTGTGGCCCCGACCGGGCCCAGATCGGGAAATTGCAAACCGGGGAAGAAACACACGCCCCGACTGGACCCAGATCTGAAATACCGAATTCCGGTCGGGGCCCGGTCGGGCCGTGTGTTTCATCCCCGATTTGAAAATTCCCGATCTGGTCCCGATTTGGGCCCGGTCGCGGCCACAGCAAAATTTCTACCCGGGATTTTACTAGAAAATTTTATCTAATTATTATTAATATTTTAAAATAAAATAAGTACTAATATTAGATTATTTAATTTTTTAGGGCCAGGTTTGGAAATTTCTACACGGGATAATTTGAAAAATTATTGTTACCTATCCAAACTTAATGCTTCCTCTGTATAAAGAAAAAAATGATATTTTCTTTTCAGAAACTTTTGAAGGTTGGAAGATAAAAAAATCAGAGGTCGCTAATTTCTTTCGCAAGCATGAAAAGTAATAAAATTAAAAAAAAATAAAACAGAGAAGCATTATTCTCCAGCCTGTATACTCGTAGATATACTAATGCATGAAGGAAGGGTAAATCTTGGAGAAATCGAAATTGCAGGTTTTTGGTGAAACGTTGGACTAGTCGAACGTGACCAGGTTCCGAAAAATAGGGCAGCCTTCTCTCTTGCCAAGATAAATAGGATATTCCAGGATAAATGCTTACCTACGTGCTTTCGAAGGGGTATATCGACTGCTCAAGACTACTGCTGCTCGACGCGCTGTGAATTTACGTGAAAAAGAGACCGCGGAGTACTTGGTAACACCGTAACTTGAATATAGAAGCTCACCAGTTACGAGTGTGTGACTTCGCGAAAGCAGTTTGTGAATTAAATGAACCGAATAATTGCTCTAGCTCGTGTTTCAACGTCTAAGAATAAATTTACCCGTTCCTCAATATAAAAACAGATTTTTTTATCTCTAACTAAAAGCTCATTTGAACTTTTCATTATGCCGGTTGATTATCTTGAAGTACACTACTTGATTATCCTTTGATGACCGTTTTTACTTGAAAGAAGTTATTATTTGCTTGTTTCAATGAACAGACGATGTTCTTGAATCAAGAAAAAAAAAGACTTGATTGAAATTTCCTCTCTAGAAAAAAATTGATGTAACGAAATGTCTTCAAAATCTTGCACACATTGTTGTTGCAAACCTGATTGACTTTTAAAAATCAGGAATATCAGGAACATCTTAATATTCAAAAGAGCTTAAAAGGGAATGATTCATTGTTCGAATGAGTCACAGGACAAGGCTCAAAGGGTGACTAAACAGATTTTAAAGGAGCTGGGGTAAGAGAATTGAAAAATGTAAAAACAAAGTTAAGAGGGAGAGATGCAATTCTACTGTTTTTACGACAGCTCTAGGCCTTGAAATAAAAAATTCTCTTAACGACTGGTACTAACTTCCGTTACTTTAGCAATATATACATATATATACGTTCTGCAATTATGTACGTCCCCAGTTTCTGTGGAAGCGAACCAAACGCAGTGCGGGAGTGGAGTGACGATAAAAGGCAAAAAAATGATTAAAGTCAATGAAACAGTAGAGCAACATTATAACATTATACCATTCGTAATGGGCAATTTAAACCAGTGCCATTGTTGATGTAATTGCAGCAAATAAAGTGTGAGAAAGACTTTATTTTTTTTTCTTTGAGGTACACGAATGTAAATAAATAAATCTTTTTATTTCTCCAGAAAAATTCACTAAGGCTTCTCTTTTACTTTTGCATACGGTTTTTCACGCCTAAAACTATATCGCTCTTCCGGAATTCGTGCGACGAATACAGTACCGTCGGGTGAAAGCATTGGTGAAATATTTACAATTCGGAAGGCCGCTATTCTCCGCAAATGAAACAGGATATTATTTACTTATAGATAAAAATATATTTAACTTGAAGAAAAGTTAAAATCTTCATCAATGTGATGACATCATGCAATGCACGTGTGAATATGAAATTTATGACAATGTACTCATGGATAGGCATTTTACACGGCTAATGACGATCCTCTAAAGTTCTGTCGACAGTTTCGAAAACGCAAACTCGTAAACTGTATGATCGAATCAACCGTACTCATCATTCCCGTCATCGTTTCGATTTTTCGCGTATAGCTTTTCGGCCAGTGTTGCGTAGATATTTTTGCATAGTCCCGGACGCTTTTCAGTTTCACGCAGCGGTGGGCTTTGTTAAAGTCCGCGGAACCGGAAGTCACCGATCACTGATTTGTTTACATCAGACCTATACATTCCAGGGATGTTGCGAAATATTATTTTACAATGGCTGAGAGTTAGTTCTGCGTTTTTTTTTAAATGAAAATAGCACAGTAATGGAAAAAAATCAACTGTCATCATCGTTGTTTAGATTCTGTACGTAAAAGATCAATAGAAATGGGAATAACTCGGAAAATAAAAGAAACTAGAGCAAAAGTGACTGAAAGTAAAAGTTGAAGAAGCGCAAACCACTCAAGCTGGGTGGTTTCTGAAGTTTGCAGAACACCGAAAAGAAACTAATCGAAGAACGCGAAAGCAGAAGCCTCTCATCCAAAGTTCCTATTGACTTAGTAAAGTTTAGATTACCGCGCGCGGATGAGACGCGCGTAGAATCAGCGTTCAAACTGCGCATTTTCGGATACATGTGAAACTTTCCACGGACGCTCGCGGCGCTTTTTGGAACAGTCTTTGTAAAAGCTGCAACGAATTGTAACACTTCTATATCACATGATTCAAAAGTAAGGATTATTTTACGATATTTTATTGATACAATTTATCAGATGAATAATTGTATGAATTCTGTTGGATCGCTAATTCTATAAAAAATTATAAATTATAATTATATATTAATTAATCAGTCAAAGATATTCATTAATATCTAGTATTTGAAATTTAATTATTACCCGCTCATTTATCTCAGATTATCAGTAATAATTTTAGTATCATAATAATTATTAATGGTGTGGTTAAATATATGTGTTGATATGATCATCAAATATAACTTTTATTGTTAACAACTGAAAATAATTTGATCCCTTGAAACATGGCGATTGGTAGGATCTTCCGGTTTGGTGAAAAATAATATTCTCGATCGGTGATCATTAAATTTATATGTGGTAATCACTAATGGGCACGTTGCACGAAATCACATTCAAATTTCATTGTTTACGAAACACAATTGTAGGGCGGAATTAATGTGTCGATGGCATATACACATGATTAGCATTATTAATGCTCGATAGTCACACACAACGTGCAATAAACGATTGTCTGCTCGTGATGCGGGATTACTGGCCTGTACAGACTTTACTGTTGGCCATTGTTTTCCAGTCGAAAGAAATTATAAACGAATTCAACAATAGGTGAGTCCAGAAAAAGCTGTGACAGTTGGCGAAGGAAGAGGAAATTTAAATATATAACGTCGGCGACTGTAGATCAGGATTCCGTTATTTTTCGAAACTTTTTAGAATAATATGAATAATGCCCCAACTCGTATAATAAAAGAGATTTTTGGGTAGAAAGTATATACAGAGGTATTAAAAAATAATTGTTAACTCTTTACTTGATATATGTACTTATTGTACTATTATCAACTACCGCGCACACTTTGTCTGACCATAGCCAGACATCACTACTAATTCGAAATCGCAATTATCGTTTTTTCTTACAAGAACGAAAACGCGCTCCTCGCGCGCATTTATCTTCTTTTTAAATATTATATAATTTATTATATTTTATATAATCTCTAATCTCTTAAAATCTATGTTAAATTTCGTGAAAATCTTGAAAAATTCCTAGAAACCTTTGACAACTTGTGAAATCGCATAAAATTCGTGAAAATCTGTAAACATTTCTAGCAAACTGTGGAAATGTTTCAACTCTCTAAATCTCTTAAAATCATTAAAGATTTCATCAAATTCCATGAAATCCTAAAAAATATTACGAAATCATTTAAATATCAGAAAAATCTCTCGAAATCACCAAAAATTATTAGAAATCTCATACAATTCCTTAAAATTTTAGGATAATATTTCAAATTCCTTAAAATTTCATAAAACTCTTACAAAGCTTTTAAAATCCCTTAAAATTCGACGAAATATCCTAAAATCCCATAAAATTCTTCAAAATCGTTTTAATATCCTAAAAATCTCATGAATTTTTTAAAAGCCACTTAAGAATCATTAAAAATGCACATAAAAACCTTCAAAATCATTAATCTCTTGAAATCCAAGTTAAAATTAGTGAAAATCTCTAAAAATTTCTAGCAACCTCTAGAAATGTTTCAATTCTTAAAATCTCTTAAAATCATTAAAGATTTCATCAAATTCCATGAAATCCTTAAAAATATTACAAAATCTTTTATAAATTAGATATATTTTTTGAAAACCCTTAAAATTTGACGAAAACCTTCGAAATCTTTGTAAATTCTACAAAATCTTTTTAAAATCCTAAAAAGCTTGTGAAATTCCTGAATAAAATTCCCTATACAGTTTTAAATTCCTTATTTAAATCCCACAAAATACATATTTTAAAAGTCATAAAAGTACCTTCAAATCCGATTGAAATCTGATCAACCCCGGGTAGAGATTTTACTGTGGCCCCAACCGGGCCCAGATCGGGAAATTTCAAACCGGGGATGAAATAGACGGTCCGACCTGGCCCAGATCTGAAATACCGAATTCCGGTCGGGGCCCGGTCGGGCCGTGTGTTTCATCACCGGTCTGGGCCAGGTTTGGAAATTTCTACACGGGACGTCGTGAAAAAATCTAAAAATTCTCAGAAACTTCTTGAAATTCTTTAAAATTCCACCATAACATTTAAAATACCATTATCTCCCATGTAATCTTTAAAAATTCCCTTAAAATTCCTAGATTTTCAATGTACCTATTTTGAGTTTAGACTCGTGACAAAATGATTATTAAAGAAAACCAAATTTAAAATTTCAAATTCAATTCACGCGGAATTTACGATGCGACAAATATCGATTGTCGAAAATCACTATCGATACTTGCACGACGAATCAGGAGTGCGGAATAGGCGTTGCGATATTTCGACTTCGACTCAATCATCTTTTTAGAATAGATAATTAAAAAATCAATACATTTCTCTTTCCGTATATTTACTAGAAATATTAAATATTATTTTCTGAAATTGAACAGATCGATAGACTGAAATATGACGCGTACAAGACGACTATCTACGGGTCACCCTTCATTCGATTTCGATGCTCAACTGCCAACAACTACTCCCAATTTCAAAGTTGGGTTGCCTTGCTTGACCTCTCGTACCTAATTGGCCTTCAGTGAGTAAGTCTCTGGGCTTCATTACGCAAATTGACTGTCCGTTAAGTGGTGCTCGTATCAAAGTTGAAACCGCGAGTAATGTGTGTATGTCTTCATAATTATGACGCATGATCAATTATGGACGATTATATTATGTACTCAAGAAAAATTATATATAAGTCACTCGCTCTAAGTTCAAATAAACATCTATTAATAATAACGAATAATAAAAACTCATGATAAAGGTACCAATAACAGCCTCTTGGAACATTCAACCACCCCATATGGAAAAAATTGTGAGATTTTTGAAGACAAAGGATTTGCACTCGAACGCACCTAGTTCCCGTTTTTGTGTTGACAGGAGTATAAAAAAACTTAGTTCGTAAACGTACTGGGATGAGACGAAAGCGGAATGGTTCGCAGGTATTTCAACTTTTCTCATATCGTTCGTTATTACCCGTGGAGTTATACTTCGTGGTGCGGAGGAGTAAAATTAATGACTCCCATTTGGAATTATTTCCACAAAGAACCTCTCGTCCAATTTTTCTCTTTATCGCGTTCATACGGATTTAATTGTTGTTATGAACATATCAAAAAGGTTCGACATTCTTCATTCACCAATGCACATCTTTGCAAATGTATCTATTCTAAAAAGATGATTGAGTCGAAGTCGAAATATCATAACGCCTATTCCGTACTTCTGATTCGTCGTGTAAGTATCGATAGTGATTTTCAACAATCGATACTTGCCGAACTGTAAATTCCACGTAAATTGAATTTGAAATTTTGAATTTGGTTTCGTTAATAGTCATTTTGTCACGAGTCTAAACTCAAAATACATTGAAAATAATAGGAATTTTATGGAATTTTTTTAAGATTTCATGGGAGATAATGGGATTTTAAATGTTATCGTAGAATTTTATTGAGAAATTTCAAAAGCTTTTAATGATTTTAAAAATATTTTGTAATAGTTTTAAGGATTTCATGGAATTTGATGATATCTTTAATGATTTTAAGAGATTTTAAGAATTAATTGAGAAATTTTCAGAGTTTGCTAGAAATTTTTAGAGATTTTCACTAATCTTAACATGGATTTCAAGAGATAAATGATTTTGTAGGTTTTTGTGTGCATTTTTCATGATTTTTAAATGATTTTTACGAAATTCAAGAGATTTTTAGGATATTAAAAATATTTTGTAGAATTATATGGGATTTTAGAATATTTCGTGAAATTTTAAGGGATTTTAAAAGCTTTGTAAGAGTTTTGTGAGGTTTTAAGTAATTTTATCAGATTTCTAATAATTTGAAGTGATTTCCAGAGATTTTTCTGATATTTTAATGATTTTGTGAGAATTTTAAAGGATTTCATGGAATTTGATAAGATTTCTATGTAATATTTTTAAGGGATATAAAATATATAAAGACATTTTAAAGTTTGTCATGGAATTTCAAAAGGTTTCTAGGAATTTTTAGAGATTTTTATGAATTTTAAGTGATTTGACGGTTTTTCAAAAGTTTCTTTGAATTTTTAGAGATTTTCACAAAGTTTAACATAGGTTTTAAGAGATTAGAGAAATAAAATATAATAAATTATATAATATTGAAAAAGAACATAAATGGCGCGCGGGGCGCGCTTTTGTTCTTGTTCATAGAAAATAATGATTGATTCGGATACAAATTCATAAAATTCCATGAAATCCTAAAAAATATTACGAAATCATTTAAATATCAGAAAAATCTCTCGAAATCACCAAAAATTAGTAGAAAACTCATACAATTCCTTAAAATTCCATAAAACTCTTACAAATCTTTTAAAATCCCTTAAAATTCGACGAAATATCCTAAAATCTCATAAAATTCTTCAAAATTGTTTTAATATCCTAAAAATCTCTTGAATTTTTTAAAAGTCACTTAAAAAACATTAAAAATGCACATAAAAACCTTCAAAATCATTAATCTCTTGAAATCCAAGTTCAAATTAGTGAAAATCTCTAAAAATTTCTAGCAACCTCTAGAAATGTTTCAATTCTTAAAATCTCTTAAAATCATTAAATATTTCATCAAATTTCATGAAATCCTTAAAAATATTACAAAATCTTTTATAAATTAGATATATTTTTGAAAACCCTTAAAATTTGACGAAAACCTTCGAAATCTTTTTAAATTCTACAAAATCTTTTGAAAATCCTAAAAAGCTTGTGAAATTCCTGAATAAAATTCCCTATACAGTTTTAAATTCCTTATTTAAATCCCACAAAATACATATTTTAAAAGTCATAAAAGTACCTTCAAGTCCGATTGAAATCTGATTCCGGAAATTTCTGATTAGTTCTGAATGAATTTCAATCCGAAACTTTCACCATGGTAGTTTTTAGTTTCTTAAAACAAGTAAATTCTGTAAATTACACTATTCTCCACAAAGAATGTAGTGCCATTTAGTAAACAAAAGCTCTAGTTTTCAAAAAACGGTTCCCTAATTAGTAGACAGACTCTCAGGGGTAAATTAAGTTTCTCTAAAGAAGTAAAAAGGGAAAGAGCAGACAAGAGCCCACCCGAGACGAAGCTGGACAAATAAACGGCTGATGGTAGGTGAGAATGTAGATGGCCTTGCTACAATCGCAACCAACGCTATAAATTTATATTTAGACATGGGCAAAAAACTAAAACTTCTACAATTTCCGCAAAAAAAATGCAAAAAACGTCGAGAGGTGCACTGTGGTGCTCGTAATGCATCATAATACACTGTTTGCCACTGTTACATGATGTCAGTATACGCGAGCAGAGAGAAAAAGAAATTTATAGAAGAATACCAAAAAAGTGCCACGCTCTAAAAACTTCATCTGCAAGCCAACTTTTGTATATCTCACCCTGATGCTCCGTTCATACATACGTGTGTAAAAAAAGACACAAAGAATACGAAAAATTTGATACTATTTTTGTTTCTTTGTATATAAGAGGCGTATATTTGAAAGACTTTGTGAGAATAGCAATGAGGCTATGCGAAAAATGGTGAAACTAGAGGAAATTCAGTTGAAAGTTTCATGGTTCTGTAAATAGCGCTAAAGAAAAAAGTTGCATGGATAGTTTAGTAAATTTTTAAACTGAATTTTAACGATGGAAAGTGTTTTGTTTTACTTCTTACAGCCTCAAATCATTCAACAGTCAGTCAAGTTGCAGTGATGCCGGATTTTTATTGATTACATATTCGATCATTTCTATAATTCTAAATCAAGTCTTCGTTGATGTAAAGTCTGCATTATTTGGGTAACTCCATACACGATAGCAATCCGCGTGCCTAGCTATGTATCGATTCACGTTGGGGTGGATTTACCCTTCTGGCAGAGGATCATTGTCGTGATTGCAAATTTGTGGATGCCGAGGTTGCTTCTGCTCAAACAGAGCGAGATAGAGAAAGCATTTGCGCGCAAGTTTCGAATATGAGTACAGTGCGTCCATCAACGGATTCAGGATATATTGTCGCTGAGCATGAGTGACACTACATTGTCCATGCTATGCAAGAGGAAGTCCTTAATTAAAAATCCACCTCTTGTGTTCAATTAATCCTCGACATCATAAATAACATCAGCAAACAATAACAATGTTAACAATGATTAATAACAAAATTGGCATAAATTATTAACGACCTATAACATCCTAAAAAATCAAAAACATATTATTATGCAGCTACTTTTCGTTGTTCTTCCTTCTTCTCCAAAGAAGTCACGCTACATGTACCATGTTTGCTAGGATAGTACTTTTGATTATCCAATATCTACTGACGTTACTCAGGTAGCTTTGTCGTATTACAGCATAAGGTAGCTAATTAAAACTTTTCTATTGTGTTAACATTGAGGTAATACGGGTTTGTGGAATGGATACGTTTGACTCCATTACAAAATACATGATAATTTAGGAGGATATACCTAACTTTAACCGAACTATGCGATGTTGCTTATAGATAATAATTAATAAAGTACGTAGATGCGGATTTCCATAAATTATTTAATTAATTTTTGAACAGTGGTTATTAAAAGTTTTAAGCTTTCCACGTCTGAGATGTTTTAAAATTTTAATTGAAATGAGCAGCAAAACTTCAAGAAGAAGTACTAATGTACGTTGAAGTTAAGAGGAAAGAAATGAAGAACAAGTAAAACAAGGCAGAGAAAAAAAAGGAAAAATGGAGGATTCTAGTAAAAAATAGGTGAAGAAAAAAAAGGGAAAGTACTCTACATTCTTCTGGAAGGGTTCCTGCGAGGTTTCTGTTTTCCATTCTTTTCTTGTTGGTTCATAATTCCATTCCCCAGAAGATCAGCGGTGGCCTTATTGCCTCATGAATATGTATGAATGAGATGCTTCTCAGGACCGTATCTAGTGGGAAGTCGTTTCTGAAGAGCCCAGGGAACTGGGATTGTCTTTAACTACGATTCAAGATAATTAACGACTTAATAAGATTGAGATAACAATATTTATTTAAATATATTAAAGAGGTATACAGATATTTATTCGATTGTGTGATATGACTAATTTGTGTTGATCTCAGAAGAACCTGCGGCAACTTTTAAATCTCTGAAAGTATTCTGTTGGAAAACGCGCTGATAAAATGTAAAAGTTTTACCGTTCAATCATTTATTTCAGCACCATGGATTGAAGAAATTTCACGCGTCGCTTATGGTCATAAAATCGTACATTTTTTAAAAGTGATGTTAGGATGGTTTATAAGATACTAAAATATAACATTTCTCTCTTCCTCAACACACAAAAATTTAGTCTCTTTAGTTGATGACTCTTCAATATATATAAATTAATATATCAAAATTTCAAAAACAGTTTTTTTTCGGTGCAGGCTACGGAGGTTTTCATATTTTAAGAAACTTTCTCTCAAATCGATGATTAAAATACAAAATCTCTGAGCTTTTGACCTTTATATTTACAATCAATAAATATTTTTTTAATAGCTTCTGGAAATCGAAGTGTCTGGCTGGACGAAGACAATGATGTAACTTTACTTTAATATGAAGAAGTTACGTAATCGTCTGAGTATTGTACCATGCAGACAATAGGACCATGCAGGAGAGTTTAAAATTAAAGTTTACGATCGTCTAGAAAGAACTGGTTGGTTATCTGACAGTTACAAAGCATGCTTTGTAAATTATATGATCGTAAAACCTAATCATACTCAATTCAGAATTCAAAATACATAAGAGACCATTATTTTTGGACAATATATATATATAAGGAATGAGCTTAACCAGTACTTCAGTCGTACTTCAACATCACTTATATGCTCTCTAAATCTGATTTTACGTTGTTCTATCCACCATTTTTAAATCGCCCGAACTACCATACGAATAGTACGAATGCGCTCGCGGTCTTGTTCGCGCGCGAACATTTGAAATGCTAGTAATTCTGCATTATTAATTGAAATATCAAACGTTGTAAGTATTAGTAAAGCTGCATTGTTTATTCAATGTAATACAAATATACATTTATAGCAATTATACAATTGCAAAATACTTTCCTTTGGACGAATTGAAATGAATATTGTACATTGCAAATATGACTAATTCATTAGCACTTTATTCACTAACGAATTAGTCAAAATTTTCACTAATTATAGATAGTAAGAAAAGATTACTAATTCCTAACTAGTGTTTTAGTGAAAAGCTTAAATATCACTATTTCACTAGTCAAATGTTAAATTACTATTTCAATTAGTAAAAATTTCACTAATTCAGATTTAGAGAGTGCAGTCATATACCATAGTCATATCTTCTTGACCAAAGACAATTTTCCTGGTCACAGCTTAAGTCTTCGAAACATAAAAAAAACTGTTACTAAAAGTTTTACTTTGATTAAGACACTTTTTTAAGCATTTCAATTAGAAACAGCAAAATATTGGAGATAATCATTAAAGGTTTTTAATATGAGCTTTAACTTTAACAGCTCTCTATCTTTATGATGCACTGTCAATAAAGATAAAAATCGTTAATTTTACATTAAAGAGTCTTGTGATAAGTATAAAAGACGCATTTATCTATTCTGAAGAATACAGTATCTTCGATTTCGTTTAAGGTAAATCTACTTATACATATATGTATTTTGACACGCTTTTACACGGAAAAAATAATTTTCTTAGATTTTAAAACAGTATTTACTGACTTTCGGACACAGAGAAGTCAATAAATCTAATAATAAGTCAATAAATTTTAAAATCTAAGAAAATAATTTTTTCCGTGTATTACAAATATGGTAAACATTTGCGCGAATAATATTTTCAAGGTCAAAATATGAAAGACCGACGATTTAACAATGAAAATCTTTTTTAATATTATTTTGACAACAATTAGTCTGTGGAAAAAATTTTCAAAAAAAAGTTATAGAGCGTTTTGAAAAAATACATTTTTTATATTCTATACATTTTTCTTCTAAAAGCATTATTTTTCAATAAAAATGAGGCTTGACTCAGTAAACAATCACAGAGATACTTTTTTCTCAAATGGGAAAAATGACCTTTCATTCTTAAAAAATAATGATTTTTCGGGAAAAGTTTATACAAATAAAAATATGTAAATATGTGAAATAATTTTGCTTTTGTTATTATAATTTTTTTAAGAAAAAAATGGAACGGTGGGAAGGTAAAACGGCGATAGTTACAGGAGCAGCTTCGGGCATTGGTGAGGCAATAACACGAGCATTACTTTCTAAAAGAATAAATGTAGTGGGTCTGGACATCCAATTCGAGCGACTAAAAAAGACAGCTGAAAATATTTGCGAAAAAAAAGATTTTGGAAAATTGTACCCGATTCAATGTGATCTTTCCCAATATGATGATATAAAAAAAGCTTTCCTCTTTGTCGAAGAAACTTTGGGAGGTGCAGACATTTTGGTGAATAATGCAGGAATTGCCAACTACACGAGAATAATTGGTGAGCCTATAGCGTGAGATCGCAATTATTAATTATTAATTTCTAGTTTTGATAGCCGTAAAAAAACCATGAGATAAAATTACAAATCAAAATTAAGTGTTCTATTGATCTAAAAATTATATTCTATTAATATTTCCAGATATTAATATTTCCAAATATTTCCAAATATTATGACATATTATATTCCCCGTTTCCCCTTTGTATTTCTACATTTTCTCATACATTACTAGAAATGTTTTTTCATATAAAAATTAAACAGACTTAATAAAATACACATTTTACTAAAAGTTTTGAAAGTTTTAAAGTGAAATTCCTCTAGTATAAAGAAAAATATGTGCGACTTGAGTACATCCTGTATAAGCAGTAATAATGGGGGTATGAAAAAATGCTGACGAAAGGAAAGTGAAATTGTATTGCGTTCAATTTCACTCCCCTTAATCAATTTTCAAGTCTAATATTTTCTTTAAATTTCAAAAATTGTTCTTTCAGAGAGCGATAGGCAAACTTTTGAAAAATTACTAAATATCGACGTTCTTCTGATGGCGACGTGTATTAACAAATGTGTACGTTCGATGAGAGCCCGAAAGGTTGAAGGACATATTTTCAATATCAACAGGTTTTGCTTTTCTTTAATTACTACTCATTGAGTAAGCAAATTGATGAATAAATCAGTGTTTTGTATTTATATTTGTATGTGTATTACTTTTAGCCTCACGGGTCACATTATACCTTCAGAAGTTTCTAAAGAAGAAGGAATCAATGGATGGAACTTGTATCCTGCTTGCAAACATGCAACGGTTGCAATGACTAAAAGTGTTCGTGAGGAAATTAAGGCCATCAATGCTCCTATAAAAATAACAGTGAGTACAGACTATCTGTAAATTCAGATTGCGTCTCAAAATGAATAATAATTTTTAATTACAGAGCATTAGTCCAGGAGTAGTGAAAACAGAGATTTGTCAAAATATTGAGGGACTGCAAGACTTTTTCAATAAATCTCCGTATATTTTACCAGAAGATATTGCAGATGCATTGATGTATTCATTGGGTACACGCCCCGACGTGCAGGTAAGAAATTATGATGAGGTGATAAAAATAATTTTTAAAAAATAATAATAATTTCTTTCATTAGATTTCTGAAATGACTGTTCTAAGAACCGGCGAATAATATCGCCAAAGTAAATATGTTTTCCAAACTGGAAAAGACTTGGACAAACAGGAAGATAATAATCGTGGGATTATTATTTATGATTATAGTACCTAAATATTATACGATTTCTTGAATTTTATGTAACTTTTCTTCACAAAGCTGTGGAATTTATTGACCTGATGGAAATCAGATTAAAAAACTCCTGATTAAAAATATTCTGAAACCTATCACCTATCTTTATTAAAAATCATCTTTTCTCTCGTAAAAGGAATTTTCTATTTATAAGCAGGAAAAATGATGGAATTATTTCTTTAAAATCTCTAGAAATCTTTACAATCCCCGAAAATTCCCTGAAGTTCCTTAAAATCAAATGAAATTCCTTAAATAGCCAGAAATTTTCTAAATTCACTTAAAAAGTCTCCCTGAAATTTTCATGTCTATTTTGCTGCCTCTTTTATTCAAGCGTTATTAGATATATTCATTTCAACTTTCGAATCATCATTCAAAAATCACTATAAACTGCAAAGAGAATCTTTCAGTAGCCCCGCGGATACTGTGGAGTCCTTTCGTAAATAACGAGATAATTTATGATCGTTACACAATGAGCATCATAAATTGCATCGAGTTTGCCGGTCGACAGAGAGCGTGCCGTTATGCGCGGAACTCGTTCTCTCGCGTACCCATCGCGATATTTTACTGATCGAGAACGATGCGATACACGACCGGCATAATTTATCCGTTTTCAAATATGCACGGTGATAAATTTACATATTTTAATAGAAATACCTAAACATGTCAGACTGGGCATAGGTAAATCTATTACATTGCGTACACCTACACATGTATATACATGCGTTTGGTACCCTTTATATTGATCGACTATGGAGTATTTTCTCCCACGCAATTCTATTCCTGAAGATATGTGACGGGATGAGTCTTATCACACAGAAAATGAAGACTGTAAATATGATCTAGCAAAATCTGGAAAATTCGTTTACGGAAAGCCCAGGATTCCAGTGGAGACGTCGTACTTATTCGTCGTGAGTACAAATTCGACTAGTGAAAATTCGCACTCAATCGTACAAGTGTACCTAAATGTGGAAAGTCCGACCGTTCGAGAAACACCGGGCACGTTTTAATGTAACGACCATCCTCCTCGTAACCACCTCTCGAGCCATAACATCGCGCTCTCGAATTACTTTTATTCGCAAACTACTAGGAAACACAATGCTTAGAGCCCTTTGTCCGCAACCTTGCACCAGTCCATCCAATTCCACTGGCAGACATTACCTCTAATCACCGCAATGTTCAAATGAATTAAATAATGTTTGCCATCGAATATCACTTTTAATGTTCGCCGGCCTTCACATTTCTTGTTAAATACTATTACTTATTATTATAGTATGACTTCCCACCTCTCATATATCTCTTGATGAAAAACAACCCATCAATATAAAATCATCTATTTCGACACACACAGATGTTGCAACAGAGTTTAACACTTGTTCTTCTATAAAAGGAATTCCGTAGTTTCAAACATTTCAACGTGATGTAAACTTGATTGGAAAACAGAGCAATAGATCTCAAGGAGCAATGATTATTCAGACAAACTGGTTTCCTTTTGAAGAACATAATCACCGTTCAAAATGTCCTTCCCTATTCTAGTCCTGGCAAATTAGATCAGTATAATACAACTACTTGAAAGGTAATAAACGGGCAAACCATTGCCTCTATGGTGGTGGACATGTTGTGGTTCACGAATCCTCGTTCTAGTAGCTGTCTAAGAATTCAGTGCAGCTACTCAGTGCAATACAATTTGTGGCTGCAACAAGAGGTGTCCCAGAATGGATGCGAGAGAGAGAGAACGTAACAGGGAAGAACGTAACAGGAAATAGAGACTGGTAGGTAAGAGAGGTAAAACGGGGAGAGGAAAATAGGTGAGGCGAGGATAGCTAAAGCCACCACGATGGGTTCGTTAGTGGAACACTGTCAGTGCAAATATACCCACTTTAACCAGAGGTGTACGTGCGCCAATGCGGTGTCAGATTTGAAGCAGTTTGTGAATGTCGTATAAGCGGGAAGAAGATATATATATATATATATATATATATGTGTATATATATATGTATATATATATATAGAGAGAGAGAGAGAGAGAGAGAGAGAGAGAGAGAATAAACGGGAAAGCATTTATGCCACTGCACCTCTGTCACATGCCGTGTGAATGTGAACATTAAAGAGGGTGGAGATGGAGGTCTCGAAAAGCTCTACTAATCTGACTTACTCGCATTTAATAGCCATAAACTCACTTTGTAAGAACAATAAAATGCAAATTCACCAAGTAACTAAGCCTCATTTTTTCTCACTTAATTACTCAAAATCTCAGTTTCACGCACAATATTAATTAGGGTGTAACTCGTATGTTCTGCTGACTTAATTCCAAGCCATAAACCTATATCCGTAAAACAATTCAATTAAAAATCTTTTTCTCTGAGTCTGTTAAGTAGCTCAAGAATGATGCAAAACAACCTTCTGGAGATCACTCACCTCATCCTTTCAGCTATAACAAAACACAACTCGTATTTTTAGAGTTTAACATATAAGATATGAGCACCATAATGTCTACACACATTCACAAGGTCCTCGCATCATTCTCTATAAAAGTACTCTTCTAACTTAGCTCTAGGAATGCCAGAAAGCTTTAACAATACTCGAGAGTAACCCGGAGCGTAACTTGGGAGTGAAATATGTGATTCTTCTTTATACGACGGCAACCAGAATATTATTACGCTCACCCTTCTTTGTAATAAAACTGTGCTGACTTTAGAGACTTAGAATTATAATTCTTATGACAGTACTAACAATTACAAAGTTTACTCAGACAAGCAACTAATAACTTTTTTCCTTCGTTACATTTTAAGCCAGTCATGTGCATAACTACGCAATCAGAAAAGCAGAAAAAATTGTCCACGACGTCTGACCATAACTGGCTGACACTACTGACTGATCATGGCGCAGAAAAAACCGATTAGAGTTTCATTGTAGTATTTCAACGAATGACTTTTGAAAAACTATTTTAAAAACTATTTTAAAAACTTGGAAAACATCGAAATAGTTAACTCGACTAATTACTTGTCATAGGTTTCATTAATTTGATGCAGATGCAGATGCAGGAGGTGGAGATGCAACTGTAAGTGTCCTGGAGAGTATTATACTGAGCAACCAGCTTAGGAAATACACTTTAAACCTCCGCGCGTTATCTCTTACCCTCAATCCGTTCCCCTTTGCTTAATCCGCAGTTGCGAAACTGCAAAAGCGAAGCAGCAAAGCTGTGGAATAGTTTCTCTTAGGTTCGTCCAAACCCATCCCCCGTCCTTGATCTCCTCATTCCAAGTATGAATTTAATCATAGCCACCACGGTATCTTACCCTCTCATATGAAACTGAATAGGACCCCAAATATTTTTGATTTGATATTTGATACTGTAATTTGATTTCATAATGATATTTTTATTAGCAAGTATTTCTAAGCTTTATTTGATAACTAGTTGTGCAAAAAGTGCTTCAATGTAAAAGTTCAGAGTCTAGAAAAAACATGACAAAATTTATTTGAAAATGTACACTTATACCATAAGCAATAAGATTCAAACTTGAAAAATTTATACTCTCGCCTCAGTTATTTCTTTCACTTTATCCCGGAATTATCACTTCATTAGCATCGATTGAATCTATATAATATATTGACACTGTAAAGGAAAAACCTGCAATTGATGAAAGAATTTTTCAACTGCCTATGAAAACATCACCGGAATAAACATAATTATCTTTCATTTGATTGTAAAAACTTATTCTATCCTACAGTATTTATAGGTAACACTTGAAATCGTACTCACATTATTAAAAGTTAAAACTCTCCAGTGGAGTTATCACAGTTTTATAATTCCCTCCTCCTCCTCCTCCTCGTCCTCTATCACTCTCTCTCTCTCTCTCCCTTTAATGAGATTAGCAGATCATCCCGTAAGCTGTTTGGACATCCTATTTCATGGTAATATTTTAGAAAGGAGCTATATGTTTACATTAACAGTGAAGCCAGGAATATATTATGAGCCACAAGTTAATACACGAAGGATGATATCATATACGAAAATAATCAATTGATTTCTATCGGAAATTAATTTCAAAAAATTGTATAATCGCAAAATATAATATTTCGTTGGCTCAACAATCCCTCGAGATTATTCGACATTTCAAGAAATTCGCAAGAATATTTGAATGAAAGGCTCTCCTGTCTGTGGCAATATTCAAGTTATATTTTCCGAGACTGTGAACATCCTGGTGCAATTTCCTAAACCTTTTGGTAAAGAGGATCTTAATTATGTTTCCCCGCAAAGAGAGCCAGCATCCTTGTGTTTGTGGTTCTCAGACGGTTAGAAGAGATTGCGGAAAATGAATTTCACCTGCTTTCTGCGCTCAGTAGAAAGGAACTTTTGCTAAACGAAGTGGAAACTCCTCGCGGTGCAAATGATGGTCTAGTCTAGTCTGCTATTCCTTATATTAAAAAAAAAATATGAAATTCAGTAGAGGGATTAAGTTTTTTTCTGTTCAATATATGACAGGTTCAATTTTCTGAATGAATCCAGTACATTCTTTTTTAAGAAAGTTACATAGAAATACTTTGAACATATTTTATTGTATGATGTATTTTCCAATCGTGATTTTCCTATACTATTCTCCAAAACCTCGATTTACTCATTCCACTCAGTTCTGGGTTTCTCGCCTTTGCTGAGATTAAGTTGCAGTTAGACTGGAGGGGAGGAAGAGCATTCTCATTTCCATAACAACAATCCAGGAAGCACGTTTTCCAAATTAACCCTCGTGCCCTTAGAATTAACCCCCTTGGAAATTTTCTCGTCCTTCCGTTTTCGCGTGTTAATTCTGTCTCTTTATACACGATAGTGCCAAAACTTTCACTCGTCGCAACAGTTGCCTATACAGAAGGCATAGGCAACTGTTGCAACTTGTTTGCATTTTCAATCTTTGATTTGAATTGAATTCTTATAAGAATTACAAATTGAAAATTTCGAAAATCTAAACAATATTGGCATTCTATATTTTTTGAAAATGATGCCACATACGCTCTAAATTTGAATCAGTGAAAATTTCACTGATTTAATTAGTGATTAAGTATTTCACTGATGAATCAGTGATTTGAGACTTTTCACTGATCAATTCAATAATTAGTCACTAATTTAATTAGAGAACCGATATAACCTTTACAAATTTCAATAAAGTATACAAGTGCTGCCAACTATTGGTCCACATTATTCCTTTGTACTGATTCAATCAGTGACTTTTGTTCACTGAATGAATCAGTATCTTTTCACTGATTATCAGTGACCGGATTCTAGCTATTTGAATCAGTGAGATTTCACTGTCAATCAGTGACTTTTCACTGATTCAGATTTAGAGAGTAAGCTAAGAGACTGGCACTGATTATTTTCTTGTTAGTTCTCTTTAAAAACAAAGAAAACCTCCACCTTTTTTCCCACAAAAAGGTGTCCTATCTGAGCGATTGAGGAAATGGAAATAAAGACGAATCTGAAAGACTATACGAGCACTTTGCACACCATCCAATTCTTACTGGCTTTTGCCTTTGGCCAGCCTCGCCGATTGATTATTTAAGCTCCTCTGCTAACTTATCCTTCAGATTGTCAGACTTTCTCTCTCCACGTCTTTGTCTCCGTTTTTCTTTCCTCACGTATATACACATAAACACTCTCTATTGAGCCGTAATCCTTTCTTCTTAGAAGTCGCTTCTCGTATATTTGTAAATTCGCTTTCCATCCCTCTTGTTCAAAGGAACTAGAGAAAAGCGAGTTTGAAAAAAAATGGAGGCGAAGAGAAAATAACAACAAGAAGAAACGAGAAAAACGCTAAGCGCGGAAGACTTCCAGTCACTTCCGGTGAGGAAACCGAGGATGGGGAGAAAAGAAAGTCGAATTCTAACTATTCCCTTCACCGACGATTTTCTCGATAGAGTAAAAGCTTCAGAAAGAAGCAATAAGAAATCCCTAAATAGAAACAAACACAGAAGAATGAAAGAAGTTTATTTCTTGAACGTATCGTTCAGTTTTTATGAGAAAAACTTTCGTTAATTTTTTCATAAAGTTATCTATTATATTTCTAGAATTATTTTCACGTGGAATAGATTTTATCCTTCTTCAAATAATTACACGAAAATAGTTTGCTAAACTTCCTTAAGAGTGCCTTTTTTCGAAATGTTTCAATATTGGGCTTCCTCCTCATTGCTCTCAGATCGAGCTAGAAATTTACCCCCTCTACTTTTACAATTTATCGAAAAAAAAGTAATTTATTATATATAATGTGGGAAATTTTATTTATATAATTCAAGAAAACACTTAAAAAGAGAAATAATTTCAAAATTTTGACAAATTATACTTGAAAAATTGCTTTTTTTCGCTAAAATAGTAGATATGGAGGGGGTAAATTTCTAGCTCGATCTAAGAGCACTGTTCTTCCTCCCGCTTCGGAAATGTACTTCAAATAGGAAAATTCGGATAATAAAGCAAAAACTTGAAAATAAGACAACTTTGAAATCAATCGACCTGTAAGCAGAGGTTTGAAGAGCGTGAATAAGGAAGATAAAGGGGAAGTAGAAAGATGAAGGGAGTTGGCGCGTAGAGGGATGGGGGGGAGGAAAATGCGAGGGGAAGAGGCATTTATAAAAGGAGGTTGAAGTGGGTGGGAAGCATAAGGGTGGGAAGAGTGTTGAGAGGAAGAGATAGATGATGGAGAGCTTAGAGAGATATGAAGGGTTAAAGTATGGGAAGGGAAGAGGAGAAGGAATATGGTGATGAAGGGGTAGAGAGGGTCGACAGGAAGTAGATAAACTAGTGAGAAAGTGGAGGGAGTAGGGATTAGAGTGAGGAAGGAGGAGGGTATGTAGATGTGAAGAGGGGAGGATAATTGAGAGTGAGACAGGGGGATTTAAGGAAGTAGGAAGAAGGGGTATATACGGCTGGAGGAGGGAAAAAGTTTACGCAAAAGGGAAAAGGTTTATTTATAAAAAGAAGTAAGAGTGGGAGGGTAGAAAAGTGAAGATGACGAGCTAGAGATGATGGAGAGCTTAGAGAGATATGATGGGTTAAAGTTTGGGAAGAATATGAGGAAATATGGTAATGTTGATGAGGAGGGAAGAGGGGGGAGGGGCTACTTGAAGCATATAAACCGATAAGAGAGTGGAGGGAGAAGGGTTAAGAGAGAGGAAGGAGGGTGTGTAGATGTGAAGAGGGGAGGGTGGTTTACAGTGGGGCATGTGAGTTTAAAGATATAGGGATTAGGGATATATAAGAATGGGGGAGGGGAAGAGTGGATGGAATAAAAGTATGAGAGAGGGTGGATATATAGAAAAGGGATTAATTTTTAAAGAATGAAGTGGTGAGAATGCGACAGAAAATAGAGAGCTTACAGAGAAATACTCATGAGGAGTTCTACATCTATCCCCCCTTTCTCATCTACTCCTTAGATGATGTAGATGAGAAGAGAGAAGAGAGAGCTTACTGGAAATAGATTATTGTAGATTTAAAGAGAGGAGTGTGATTGAAAGATGGGCAGTATGGGGGTAAGAATATAGTGAGTATAGAGACGTGAAGGGAAGAGGGACATAAAAGAGTGGCGAGTAATAAAAGTTGTAGAGTGGTGGTGGACAATCTTAAAGGAAGATAGAGAGATGCGAGCGCTAGATGATGATGGCGAGCTTAATTATGCTAGAAGTTTAGGGGATGGTAAGGAGAGAGCAAAGGGGTGATGTAGATGCGAGGAGAGAAGGCAGAGAGCCGAATGAAAACAGGTTGGATAACCGGCTGTTCGAATTGATTTTTTACAATAAATATATAAATAAGTCGACATGCATTAGAATCCTATATTTTAATGATAGACGGTTTTCAATTTTTCATTGGATTTAGAAACCTATCGAAAACCTTATTCGAAATTGATCCTAATCTTATTAGGATTATATAAACTGTGGTTTTGTAGATATGGTGGTTGGCATAGGAGAGCATACTACTAAAATTTATTGTAATTGTTTCTTGATAATATGGTAGCTCTTGTCAGATCTTATAGATAAAAATAGACACATTCTATACAGCTACGTCGGGTATAGTCACACTCGCTCTATTTGTAGAAGAGGATGAGGGATTCTTCTCTAGAATTAATTTCGAAGCTTCCACCGAGAGCACCATTCAACTCGCTTATCACTCATCGTATCACTCGATGCGAGGACGTATTAGATATGTGTTAGATCTTCCATAACAAAGGAACGTACTACCAGACAACTACCTATAGCACATTCAGGATCAAGTATGTACAAGAATAGGGTATATAGGTAATAGGGAGTAATAGGTAATAGGGAAACGCGAACACGTTATCTGAATTGACCTGTATCCTCGATATCATGTAATGAGATGCCCCGTTACATCTGATATGATACTCTGATTTGAATTTAAATGAATTTCCGCATAGTAGTGTCATTTTGTTCTTTCTTTAAAATGAATTTTGATGAAAAAAATATTTGTAGCTTTTAATTATAGCTTTTAAATATACGTCTAATCTCGTTTTCACCAAGTATTTCTGACTGGATGAACTCAACAATGCAACAAATTTTTATTAGGTTTCTTAACAGACAAAAGCAATTTTACTCTAGTGCCAGATGTCGTGATATCGCCCGGAATATTGGATAAAAGTTTCTCAAAAGAAAATAATTTCGCGCATCGGCCACGGGGAACTTGTCCTCCACTGGATTTTCACGACTTGTCGTGTTTTCCCTCTGGCCTATAGATAAAGCGCTTCTGGCGGCATTGGCACCTGGCACTTAAGGTACATGTAAGGAAAACAACTTTTCCAATACTTTGAACTTTTGGGAAATATTATTATTCAAATCGTTTAAGTTTTGAAATGTTACATTTTATATTCTTTTATATTCTAATATTAGTCTGATATTAGCTTCATCAATATGAGGAATCACAGTATGTAATAGTTTCTAATAATATATTTTCAGACTATCATAGGATTATTAACGCACTCACGCACGTGACTGTTGCATTTAACATGTATGTTATACATTGGAATGAGAAAATCGATTTTATGATTATGACTTATGATTATAGAAAATCTCTAATTTTCCTATTATTTCCCTGACTTGTGGTCATCATAATTTGCCAAAAACTGATGATCAATTTCAAGTTAGGTATAGGTATATTGAAAAAAATTAATACTTGAACCATTTTACACTGAAAGTGTTTTGAGAAAAAATGCAATACAAATTAATTAAACAAACTTCTTTTATTATTTATCATAGAAAACGAAGAAAAATATTTACAAATTTCTTTTACAAGATTTCGTTTCTCATCACGAACATTCCAACACATTGAGAATAGCGTAAAACGCGTTTAATTTCAGAAGTAAACTTTCAAAAATGGCTCGGTACAAATAAAATTGAAATTCACAAAAAATATTTAAAATTTTGGACTTATTACGATAAAAAATCTAAATACGCAATCAAATTTTCAATCAAACTCTTGGTAGTAGCGTTAAAATCGTAAGATCAGTCGATAAATGATCAAAAAATTATAAAAATAACTAATACGACAATTAAAGATATATTCAGAGAAACAACACTTTAGACAAAAAAAAAAAAAATATATATATATATATATATATATATATATGAAAACTAGAGAAAACGCGTTTTTTACACCATTCTTATGCCTTAAAAAATTCCATCACATTTGCTGAAAAGTTACTACTGAAAGGTATTACATATAAGGGAACTTGTACGTTAATTTAGTAAAATTAATAATAAAAAAGGCTGCAATTGATATTCGCATTTCTATGCGTTGAATATTGTATTTTAATAATAACTGATTACAACCTTTTTTATTTATTAAAAGTGGTTCTGAACATACAAGTACCTTTAACAGTTTTTTGAATCTTATAATATACTGACTGTAATATTTACTGACAGTTTTCCCTATTGTAAAGTATGTATCAATTCTGCTTACAAGTGGATAGAAAATTCTATATCGAATATTCATTGTTATGATAATCTTCTATGTATTTATTTCGAACATGATTTTTCCTCTTGAATTGTTTACTGAATAATGAAATAAAACATGTTTTACTTTAAGTAGTACACTTAAAATTTTTATCATCTCTAATTCAACTTAAAAAATCTTTTGAAAGAAATTTGAGCGATATGCAACTAAAATACTTTGTTGAGCATAACAAGAAAGCAATTTTGTTGCATAATTCAACATAAACACAAAAACACAACCCACTCAGGACGGGTTTTTTAGTTTACATATGCATGAATCTACGTCTTGTGTTAATAATAAAAAAAAACAGCAGCGGCTTAACAAACTTTTACTTGGAGTAGAAATACTGTATTTTTGCACTACTATCAGTAATAATCACCTGTCAAGAATTTAACAATTAAGTAATTTTACCAGAAGTTTTTTGAAAAACCTGAATTTTCGTCAGCTATATGCCTCTATGTTAAAGTCACAAAAACCTTTTAATTAGTATAAAGGAATTTATAATGAATTTATACAATTAAATTTTCAGTAAACTCAGAGAGAATTTGAAAAGTAGTAACGGCAGCGATTAAAGTTTCGAAAAGGACGTTCAAAAACCGTAAAAACTCATGTGAAACATTATTAGTGACAATAAAATTCTTTGCCTCATTTTTCTAAACAGATAGATTATCGGATTAATAATTGTTCAGGTTCTCTTCTCCATCCTTTTCCAAGCTTTAACGGTAGCATTCAATCACTAAAATATAAAAATTTTCAATTAATCTCGCGTATATATTCAGAAAAAATTAACAATTAATTAATTGCTATTTCTTACTTACATTAAATGTAGATTTAGTATTATTTTTGGTTAAACGTCCAGGCTAAATTGTTTAAAGATCTCTAAAATGGTTATAGATGATGCCATTGCGTAGACATGAGATTGTTGGAAGATTCTATGGCTCTAGATATAGCTTCATGAAGTCCATGACTCAACCACAGTTGATTTAAAATCTTGTATCTATCTCTGCATAGTCTCATGGGATTTCCTCTACGCAATCCTTGATCCGTTTCTCCATATTCATCAAGATAAGGTGGACAAGCAAAAGAACCGCGATTCGGACTCCTCATAAACAGAATTTCGCACTCGCGAACTCTTAAAAAGAGGCTGACCCCAGCGCCACATATGCTTGCATGATAAGAGCAAGCACCCACCATCATTTTACTTAATTCCATCTGACAACAGTAACTCTGTGAGCACAACATTTCTCCACAAACAAGACACATGGTTGGATTTCTTGAATCTTCACGATCACTGTTCGGACACGCGAATAAAGAAACCATGTTGATAAGCTCGCTGTAGTCATCCGGAAGTTCAACCAGTTGGTTTACTTTCAGTGGCTCCTTGACTGCAAATTCTTTCGAACCCTCGACTTGAACGCTCGGATGATCAGCCCACATTTTTGCTAATTTCAAGACAACTTCCGAATCTAATAATCCATTGCAGGTTGTTGGAAGGCCCAAGTATTTACAAATATGCTCGTATTCATCATCACATTTTGTGGTCAATTCCACAAGTGCTGGTACATCTGTTATATAGTGGAAGTATAAAGCACAGCATCTCAAGAAAGGCAAGCAGGCTTCCTTCACGTGTCTCCAAAGTTCAGAAGCTGATTGATCTCCTATGGAAATATTCAACGTCTGAGATAGTGCAAGAAGAGAGCTGCAGTCTTCATTATCACCTGTCTCCAGACTATCCACGTCCATCATCTCGCTCTCTGTGAAATGTGATGTCAGTAAAATTTTAACTATCAAAGCAATAAATACTAATTTTAAAGCGTAAAGTTCCGATATTCCTCCAGTAAGTATAGCAGATCGTTCAGTTGTTTTTGTGTTGAATAAACTGGGCAGGGAATTGATGAGCGGTACGAGAATGCCAAATGGATCCCAATCGTAGATGCAGGCACCGTCATGTGGATTTTCCAGTAGCATTGTGAGGAGAGATAGTGCATGATTGGGAATAGTCATGTCGTTGTAAGGAACATCAGATTCAGAAGTAGTACCAGCCCATGTTGAACCCATTACAGCTGAAATCCTCGCAAGTCCTTCTAAGGTATTCATTTGAATCAAAGACAAAGCTCCCAAAAGAGTTTTCTCTTGAACTCGCAGTAAAAATTCTATGGCGTGAAAAGTGTAGGCTGTTGATTTCCAAGCTAAAAGAGGTACTCTAGAATCACCTTCGAGAGGTTTAACATTAAGACCTTTCGTGTAGGTTGTCTGTGCGAATATGTGAATCATAGACACAAGATTTTTAGAAAGATTGGGGCCTGGTTGCGAATAAAGAGACTCGAAAATGGCTCCAGCTTCTCCTAGTTCTTCCTTGATCTTCTTGATTGGACAAGAAAAGTATTCACTGTCTAAAAGGGTCTCATCTGTTGATGAATCCTGCGTCGTTGCACTCGTACAATAACGACAATAACGATCATGCATTGGCTCTGTCGATTCGGTTAAATCCTGGTTTCTCTTACCTTTGCAACTGAGAGCAAGTTTTAGAGCATCCAACCACGTTTCAAAACTCAGATTCGTCAGATCTTCCGTTGGTTGCAAAATACCCAATGCTGGCAAAAGTGGCAAAACAGTATTACTAAGACATTCACAAAGAGGGCAGAGATACTCTTGTTTTTCCACGTCAAAACTAGATGGTTGCCTCAGGCGGTACGGTCTTCTGTTTTCTTTATTGAGGACATTTTCGAAATACTTTTGCCAGCATCGCGCGTGCATCACGTGACCACAGGTTCGAGTGTGAGGCGAGGCACTCAGATTAGCCGACAAGTAAAGGGGATTAACTTCATTTAGTTTATCTCTATTTTGGCACAATACAGTGGATTGTTGGACAAAAGCAGACACCACCATAGCTGGACCTGAAGCTGATATCATCTGATCTTCTTGGCATAAAATACAGGTTACCGTTTTCTTATCACATATTCGGTTAGTTTGATGTGGGCCGAGTGCAACTGTTGCATCTTGAGTGCATTCGCCCAAATCCATTGTTGATCCATGATCATTGCTGTTGTCGATATCCAATGCAGTTTCCTCAAATAATTTGGCATTCTTTTTCATAAAGCGTTTCTGCATCGCCGCTATCTGAGCCATTATTTTGGCTCTTTTTTGCGCTGCCATTTTCGTTCGTTCTTCTTTGTCATTCTTGTTTGACTCTGTATCACTTGACTTCTCCAACGATTGTGTAGAAATCTCGGGTGCAGCGTCCATCAATGAAGAACCCGCAACCTCTCTGTATTTTCCTAAAACCCAGGTGAGTAAATCTGCATGTGCCTCTATACGTGGACTGCTTGAAAGATCTTGCAAAAGTTTGTATATATTCCATTTAACAGCTTTACTGGTAAAATTCAAGAACGGATAATATCCACTTTCTTGTTCTTGTAAAGCGTAACCTATCAAATGAAGTATTTTGTGAACTTGGGGTTCAGAGTAACTTCTGGCTCGTAAGTTAAGAGCACGTTCAAGTACTGTTTGCATTATATGAAGCATAACGTCGCACTGAAGTAAATTTGCAACTAGGCTAAAGGTTTCTGTTAGTTTAGGTAATTTGGGAGGTGGACAACATTCCAGTTCGCCAGCTGCTTTTCGACGTTTCCGCTGGGCCTCTTCAGATTTGCTTAGTTCTTCCTTGGTGTAATGATAAAAGAAAACATTGTAATCTGAGTAAAATTCTGGCTTCAACTCGTAGACGCCTTTTCCTCTGGATGACTGAGATGGTTTCTTGAAATCCGCCACCTCGTCTATGACTCTCTCCATTCCAGTTTCATGATGCACATCGTCCGGCAGAGTCTTGTTCAATTCCGAGTGAGAAAGTGGTTTAATGCAGAGTTGTTGTATGATTTCTTTTTTCAAGCGCTGATCCTCGTCGACCTTTCCAACTCCTGGAACGTGTCTCTCTCCCACGATTGTGTTTAAAAGGCCAAGAAATTCCTCCACCAAGTTGATAGTTTGTCGGATGCTGTCCTCTTCCGGATTCTTTAAGGTATTGATTTCGAATTCGGGGTCTGCCCAATTTAGAAGATTGAATTTGTTCAAAATGTGGATTAAAAATTCGTTGTTCTCTATCAGTGACGCTCCAGCCTGAAGTAGTACTATGTCCCTATCCAACATTTCAGTACGGCACTTGACGTTATGGTAGAAGTAGAGTTGGTTGAGGAGAGAATATCCGTTCCTTCTCCACATGGCAGCATGAACCTGAGAGATCATTGTTTGAGCTCTTAACACTGGTTCGATAATTTGTTCTGGAGTCGGTTTCGTTGGAATTATAAATTCCGGACTTAGGAAGTGAAGATCATGCTGCTCAAGATAGAGAAAAAGTCCCGCCAGAAATCTTGAAAGTGGAAGGTGTATAGACACCGGTTCTGAAGATACATCATATTGTATACAAGAAGTGCTGTAATTCGCCAATTCCCTAACTTGACATCGCTTAATGTCGTTTCCAAGTTGCTCGTAGAGTTTCTTAAGGACTAATCTAAAGGCTTTCATCAGCACCACTTTGTCAGATCCACACCATTCTAAGGCGAGGCTTATCACAGGTGAGAGCTTAATGTGGAGATTGAAAGCTGATTCCCACTCAGGTTCGTATTCCATGTGCTGACCAACTTGCCTCAGAACAGCATCCATCCATTGCATACTGCACAATAATGATAGTAATAAGTTGACCCCCTGTAAAAATCCACGTCGCAAGTCGTCAGTCCAAACATCGGGTTTGACACTTAATAGATATCGGAGATCATAAAGAATATACTGCGCTCTCTTAAAAGATATGTTCGGGGAATTCCGCTCAAACTCTAGTTTTCCAGCTGCATTGCATTTTCGAGCACTTTCAGAAATGAAGGTGTTCAAGAGTATAAACAATACATCATGATGAGCTATTAAGTGATGAGCTAGAGTCGGAGCAGTAAAGAGCTGCACAGAGAATGAAACGATGGAAAAGGTATGATCGTGGTCATCTCTGATGAAATCTTTCATTACTGTTCCATACCTTTGAGTGAAGACGACAGCTAAGGATTTCTTACTCTCGTATTCCATAAGCATTCCCGAGATGAATAACCTGTGCCAAGCGGTCCTAGCTGATTTCCAAAGTTGGGAATCTCTTGTTAGGATACCCTCAACAATAGTCATTTCTGGTAATTTGGTGTTCAGGGCAATTTGGCTGAATAGAACTCTAAATCCTTTACAATGACTTATAAATTCCTGCAACCACCCTAGTAATTTCATGGCAAATATTTGATGAGCTATCACATGTGCATGTGCAACAAGAACTTTCAGGGGACGATTGTTACTTCGAGACATAAATTTTTCAATTTCAGACTTTAGCTCATTGCAATGCGAAAATCCAGAACACTTGACAACTGCTCTACCTTCTCTGTCAATGTTGGTTACAAATTCTATTGCATCTCGTTGGGAACACTTTATCACGCGGGTGAGTGTGTTTATAACTTGATCAAAAGTATGCATTTCGTCGTTGTAAAGAACTGTACAGTAAGTATCGGCGGTTGCTAAAAGTCCTAGTGGATTTTCATCTGTATCTTTGACTAATAAATCCGAAGGCAGCCCTGGTGTATGTTCTAAAGATAATAATTCATAACAGTACTTCAGAACGGCTTCGAATGTAGCCACGACTCTTTCAGTAACATCATCCGGTAATTTACTTGAAGCTGACTCTTTCGACTCAGTGTCAACTGAATGAATTGTACAAAAAGGTTCTTTCTTCCAAGCCTCAGTGTCTCCGCAATCGCAGCAACCTCCCCCCGAGGACGTTCCCATTTTGTACTTATGATAGCGATGTGCAGACTGTTTGAAACAGTTGACACATAAGGCGCAAGTCGAATCCATTCCACATTCTCTACAGTTATAAGTTGGCTCACCCATTTTGAAAACTCTTCCACAGACAGATGGAGGATAATCCAGTTGATTCAAGAGTTTTAAAACTACCTGGGGTTCTCCATTACAGATGAACTCTTCAAGGGTATTGAAGAGCATCTTTTGAGCCATATTTTCATCGAAATTCCAGTTGAGACAGTCATAGTTTGGCTCAGGACTGTAAATTTTAGGCACCCAAATTCTCCAATGTTCCTTAAAATGTGATGATGACAGGACTTTTTTGCTCATCTTATCCATCCATACGTTGACGCATGGTTTGTAGGAATTAGAAAATATTGGCGGGGATGACGAGTGCTCCATCTCTTCACAGTTTTGACTTTGCTCGCTTTGCTCATTTTCTTCATCAATCCTTTGCTGGTAATCCATTTTTTATACACGATACTGAAAAAAACAGAAAATATATAAAAATTTGCAAATCACATTACTATGAAATACAAAATAATTAAAATTATAGTCGGAATTAGTGTCGAGCTTAAAAATTATTTTAGCCCCATAAAAGGTAAGGACTTAAATTAAAAGTTAAATTTAATTCAATTTATAATTCTTTATATAATTCAATTATAAACAAAATATCTTTACTGTTAAATTTATCGAAACTGAATGTTAATGTGATTCAGTTGAAATGGCCTTGAAAAGTTTCAATTTGTATGTGAATATAGTTTCGAACGTTCAAATGAACG